>JAJLWW010000052.1:0-53620 GCA_030570935.1 Geotrichum klebahnii
TAATCGAAAGCTTTAATTCATGCGACACGGCTATGGTAGTGAAAAACTACGATCTGATAATAATACGAAATTCTCGAAGGTGCTTGGTAATCGTTTATTTTTATTTTATGTTATTTTGTTATTTCTATTATATCTTTATACTTTACTTAGCTGCCTGATTGAACTGGCAAAAAATATATTCATTCATTCATTCATTTTACATTGTGTAATTTAGTCAAAATTAAGAATTTCAAGTACCCTTTAGTTCAATTATTACAATTATTGTGATAGAAATATTATCTAAGTTTTAAGAATCAATTTTCAGTCATTTAATGTCGTATAAAAGTCTTAATTGATATACCCTCTTTGCCATTGTCACAGAAAGTTATCTATTTACAGCTCAAGTAATACTTTTGAAAGACCCTAAAACCACTACAAAAAGTATATCCTGTGCTGAATTTTCCGAAGTTCCTTAACGGCAAAGCAGCGCTAGAAGTTACCGTAAATATATACGTGGTACTACATAGTGATCACATGCTGACCACTTTTGAAGATGAAATTTGATTTATGGAGTGGCTTTCAAATTCATTTTACAAAGGAGGAAAAACGAAAGTATGCAACTATTATTTGGGCTTAAACGGAAGTATTCATGAATATGGTGAAAACTTAATCTTATTGGTTTTTGGAAATCGACGGAATCTGATAGCGTGTGAGCTAAAGATCGTTAAATAATTCTTTACATAAGATTTTTTTTCACCTATCTTTGCTGATTCAATAAGAAATCATAAGGAAGTTTTGTACGCTTCTATGGAATATTTATTTAACAAATATTTGGCTAAATGAAACGCGAATAAGTCAGAAGGTATTGGACCCTGCACAAATTGAAATTTGTCCTTTGAATTAAATCACCTTCATTCTTTTTTTCTTGTTTCATGAATTATTCTGCGTTATTACAATTTTTAAATGCCTACAACACCGTTCTGAAGTATGCTATTGCAAAAATATCACATATGACTTTTAAACATCGTCGTAAAGTGATCAAATTTTTTACATTCAAAGGTCCTTACTAGTGCGTTATACTACGTTTTTATATAGTTTTTATAAAAAGGTCACTCGACTTTTTGTTGACGTTTGAACTTACAATAATTTAAAATACTTTGAAGTCTGTTTTTGCACAAAAGCCTCTGCTAAAAAGGGGTTTTAACAGGCTATCTCTATTCAAACTTTATAAAAAGATATATTCAGAATTCTTAAGTTTAAATGTCAAATGTCATAGTTTTCCAGCTTCGTTCTTTTATAAGAGTGATTGGACACTGTAAGATCAGTTTAATGCGCTTTTTGCGTATAACTACCATAAAAAATAAACGAAAAGTCAATATATTCATTTTTTCCCTTAGGCTTACTCTGACCCTCTTCCTGTTGTTTCCTTAGTGATTTGTTCAAGTAACATACTTACTTACTCATCTTACTAGTTGAAGTTAAGTTCATTCTTCATCTCATCGGCTATTTAAATTTCCTTTTCAGTATTTTCATGTCTAATGTATATAGTTCAATCATAAGCTCTGTATTATCTTATTCCTTTAGGTTATATGCCTTTCTTTGCATATCAGTAAAACAAATATCCCTCCTCTTCCTCTTTTTCCCTATTTCTAAAGCAGAAATTGCATAACAAACAATTCAAAACTTTTTCAATATTAGATTTACTTAGATAATTTATATTTCTCATTAAACTTGAAGCAGAGCTGGTAGCTAGTGAATAAATTATTGGGCATTGCCGTCTCTATCAATGGCATGCAGCGAAATGAAAATTAGATAAGAAGATTGGTTGATCTAGTCTAATCCTGATAGAAATCATTACTAAAAATTATATGTTCCCCCTTACAGTTGTATACGATGAGCTCAGATTACTTTTAATATGAATGGTTTGGATAGCATTCCTTCTTTCCTATGGCACCCAGACTAAACTCAGTAAAGCATATTGCGGCTGGCTATGGGGTCTGAAATACAATGCAATAGTTAGAGTTGAAACATTTCAATTGTACCAAACTTTATAAATATTATAAGATAATTATGATGGTTCCTTCAGTAACTCATACCTTACGATCAAAGCTACACTTACAAACAGGAGTTGAAGTCTTGCCAATTGTTTTTTTTTTTCAATTATTATTTCACTGTTTGACTGATCCAAATTCATAAATATAGTTTGAATGAAAATTTATGTCACAATCATCCACTGCTAATTGTTTTCTCTTGCTCCTCACTGCTTGAACCACGTAGCTTCAGTTCAATACCATCAAAAATAAAATTAATATCTTGATGGGTCCATTACCCACAAGTGCTATGAAAATATGAGATTATTTTTTATATTATTCTTATACTTAGTTTATCATCCGTTAGTGCTAGATGTAATTCCGGTCCTTCTGAAAGTTCGAACGGTAACTATACTTTGAATTCTTTACACACTTTTGACTTTAAAGTATGCAAAATTATTTTTTTGTAATTCTGGTAACTATAATATAATCTTCTAGGTTAGTGATTTAAAATAACCTATATTTCTATTCATACTGTAAATCTTGTTAATTGTGGTTGAATTTTTTAGTAAACTTTCACAAGAGAGCACTGTCAACCTTTTGAAAAAAACGGTTCTTATTATTATAGTCAAACAAACGTGAAAATGGTTTTGACTTTTTTAGGTAGTTTAAACTAAGATAACAGGGCCTTTTACTTACTCTCGAGCAGTGACAAATCCTATCTTGGTTAAAATAATTTTCATTTTGTTCGAAGATGTTATTTAGTCTGCCTGTTTTTGGTACTCCCTTAGTTGTGTTTTTTTTTCTCTTTAAGCACTTAATCACTGATTTATCGTATTTTCAATTTACTAGGTTCAGAAACCTTTTGTTAATAGAAGGGTCTGTAAGGTTCTGTATTCTTTTCTGCTCTCAAAGTTTTTACTAATCGATTTGGGCAAGCGGGTAAGACGACTACAATGGAATAAAATATTTACATGAGACATATTGTCCATAGCATTCTAAGTTTGACCTGAATCATTGACCCGAAATGCAAAATAATTCTTGACCTAAAAGTATAAAACTTAGGAATTTGGTTCAAGGAACTGCTCTGCATAAGCTAAAATGTACGGAATCAAAAACAGAGGTTCAGGTCTCACTTTCAGTACTACTTGTTTGAAATTTAAATACGCTGATTTTCTATAAAATGTGTATTATTTAAACTGTTAAAGATGCTTTCTTGAAACCCAAATTCATATTTTGCTTGGCTGTTACTGTACAATCAAAGGTGAAGTGCGTTTTGTCGTTATTTCAGAGTAACTTTTATAAACTTCTTGGAATTTATACTAGGAATTGGAACTCAGCCACAGTTAGTCATTATTGTCTTGTACTCACATAGCCTAGCCAACTTTGCCTATCAAAAATATGTGGTTCAATAAATACCATATATTAATATGTTTGTCTTTCTTTGATACCTTAATTATAAGATGTGATCTGAATCACAGTTTAAAATGAAAATAATAAGCATTCAGCCTACTAAAAGCTTAACTTTAATCTGTTTTGTTTCTAAGTTTATTCACGAGAAAGGGTCAATAAATATGACATTATCAAGAAACTTTCCGAAGGCTCATCTTTGTTCATATCTTACTCGATTTCAATATAAAACTGATGTAGATCATATTATCTATTTTTATTTATATTCACTCACAAGTAAGGGTGAGTTTTCGGTATTGACTTTGAAGAAATTTAGAAAGAGAGACGTATTTATCATTTTATTTTTGAATTTTTTCTTGATACAATCTGGAATCATATTCAGATCTCTATATTTTATAATAACATACGAAATCCAGCAAGTTAGTTTGGGTAAACTCTATTTCATATTCCATTACCCCTTTTTATACTGTCAAGTATTCCGAGACTAAATTTTGTTTCTGTCTGTCTTAACATTTTTCTCCTTCTTGCAAGTTTTAATTTGATTTCTGAGACAATATTTACTTTATTTTTGGTCCATTATCATTAAATTAAAAGAATGCAGTAAATTAAAAATGAAAATCACTACATATTGTTAATAATTCTAGTCAAGTGTTTTTTTATTATTCTATCGATTATTTCAACGACTTACAGAGGCTGAGAATATTTCTCCTCCATGTCCTTTTGTCGTGGCCAATTCAAATATTCACATTTCAGCTACGATAAAGTAAACCGATGAAACTGCTTGTGACCATATCTACAGTTGGTATATGTCTTTCATGAAGAGAATATGGTAGAACATGAAAGAAATTTATTGTTAGAAATCAAATAATATATATATATTTATATTTTAGCATATCATACGAGGAGTATAGACCAATAAACCTGAATTTTAGCTAAAACATCTTTGTCAGAAAAATTAATAATTATGCTTCAAATTTCAGGAGAATTAATACGAGAGTTACCAAATTATAAATGTATTATAGTTCATTGAAATTAACATAGTTTCCAGCTAGTAGCTGCACTCGTAACAGTTTTTGGCTCAAAAGATACTGAAAGAAATCAAATAATATAAAAATATCAACTAGACCTAAAACAACTCTATAGCCATTACCTTGAAGAATTCAAGTTACAGTCGTTTATTATTGCAACTACTTCATGTTTGTGACACACCCTCTGACTTTATTTTGTAACAAGAAACACATACATCCACCTACCATCAAAAAGAATAACTTCAGGTTTATATAATTGAAAATAAGATTGGAGTTATTGGATTGGTTTTTTTTTGTTTTGTTTGGTCTACTCTGAAATGAATATCATTCTCATCATGTTATTCTACTTTACTTTTATCTTGTCCTTTTATTCACTTTTATACGCAAGTATACATTTTTTGTATTTTGGCACTGCATTGGGATCTACCCATTAGCATACCACTTCTGAATAAATAGTTCTCATAGAGTGTCTTTTCAAAGACCCGCTCTGAAGCGTTGATTTATTTTCATATAAAGGTAATGAAATTCAAAGATAGTGACAGTTTTTTTTTAATATATTTTTTTCATTTATTTTATTTCCATTTACTTGTCTTCTTTTTTGATTCATGATCTTTAAAGTGTGGGCACAGAGGTACATGGAATTTGTACATGTTGAACTGAGTTTTCTTTGGTTGCGTTGCCTTGATTGAAAATAATTATGTTGCCTTGCCAGAAAGTAATTTTAAATTATTCATATATAACATGTATATAAATGTATATACTGTATATGTCTATTGGAATCTGACCTGGAAAAAATAGCAATCAACATTATATGGTCTACAAAGAGAATTGGCTCGACATCCAAAATTGAACATTTTTTATATACATATTTTGTATTATGAGTGGATTACTGTAGATATCAATGGATTCTAGAACCACAGCGGCTCTACAGTGCATCTAAGTTCTAAACGGGTTCCACTCATTTTCTACATGCGTGTTCCATAATAGAGTTCTACTATTTATGTAGAACAACTTTGGTCCACAGTGTACCTTCTTTTTGTGCCTCAAACTCATTTGTAATAGCATTAAACTGACAGCGAATTAAGGTTAAAAAGGTTACAAATTCCAAAGTAAGAAATGTATGGCCAATATTTTTTTAACCTCGAAGATGAAGGGGTAAATAAATAGTGGTGATGGTAATCTGGATCATGAAGGAGAAAATGCATATATTATTGAATCCCCACAACTCATTAACGTGAGTTTTCTACCTTGGAGAAAGCTGAAACTGTTAACCGTTTCGTTTACTAAACTATAAAAATGGTTGCTTAAATCCAATCTATAATGATATGATATCTCGCAAATGCTGGTCAGAATTCACCATGAAGGAGATTGCACACCCACAGGAGAAACGTGTCAACAGATGCATGTGTTGTGTCTTTCAGTCATGGTAAGTTTATTCAATTGCTATCAGGTGGTAATAGGTGGTATTAGTATCATTTGGTTTAGTCGTAGTAGTAGTAGTGTTAGTATTAGTCGAAGTAGCAGTAGAGTGAAAGTGAAAGTGGAAGTGGAGGGAAGGGAGGTCGTAGAAAATCGTAGTACGAGTAGCACTTGATCAGACACATTGTAGTTAGGGTCGATGACAATTTCCAGATAATAATATCACAATATAATACTGCATCAATATAATAAAATTATTATGAAACACGATATTATTATATACGAGATCTTAATAATATTATTCTGTTCACAGGAGTTTTGGATTGTGACCGTTTTCGGGTCAAGTTTATCACTATATACCTTAATTTGATAATAACACATCAAGTTGCCATCAAGTCACAAAGTCAAATAAACAGATGACGACGATGACGATGATGATGATGATGACGATGATTATAATAATATTTTCATGATCATCATTATTATTACTTACTTTTCATGATTCTGGGTGGTAGTGTAATATTATCTGGTATATATATCTTAATTTTAATTTAATTTTATTTTATTTTCATTTCAAAATTATTTTGTTTATTTCCGTGTGGTACTTTTTCATCCCTTCTATTCCCACTTCCCTGGTCATATAGATGATCATCAAATCGAAGAACGCATATATAAATGAATTTCGTTGGCTTGTATTATATTGTGAAAACAGCAGACAATTTTTTTTTTTTTCAAGAAACTGATCCAAGATACAAATAATAATTTCCAATCAGTGATTGGTTAATAATATTATTTATTATCCTTATATAAACGATTACTAATCAATAAATGTGGTTTGTATCACGTGATGGGATTGTCTTTGGAAGAGGTAGAGATAATTTTCATGATCAGCCAATCAATCAATCAAATCAGTTCAAGTTTTATAGAATGAAAACAAATCCCATTATCAAAAGAATAAATATTTGAGACTTTGGAGATTGTTTTTATTATATTATATATATATATATAAAATTAATATTTTTGATTTTGGTTTCAGCTAATGCTGCTAAACGACGCTAATGTCGTTGAGAAGGTTGATGCTGCTGATGTTACTGATGATGCTTGCTGGTTGTAGTTGTTTGTAACTTTACAAGTAGTTTACAAGGATTAAGATCCAATATGTTATTATTATTATTATTAAAAGTTATTATTATCATTATCATATTATATTATAATATTCTCATGTAGCCTCTATAATTATTTTTACATCAAAAAAAAAAAATGACATACGAGAAACAAAAACAAAACCTTCGTATAATTTGGTTTGGTTTGGGTTTGGCTTGGTTGGTGAAACAGGGTGTTAAGTTAACACTGTTTAGTACCAACTCAAACCTTAAATCATAAGAGAAAAAACTTGGGGTTAAAGGGTCATTGACTTGATATGGGTATTATTACTGTTCTTAATTATATTTCTTAATAAACTTCATGAGATTATTTGTCTCTTGAACATAGTTTAAAACAACAAAAAAATATGTCTACATGTATATCTGCCCTCATTTTGTTTTATTATAGATAAATCTACACTCTCTGTATATATTATCTGTCTGTCTTGATTAATTAATTATTGGATTGGATTTGATTTGATTTTCCTTTGTTCGTTTGTATGCTTCTCTAACTGTCTGACTTGATATTATTATTATTTGTTTTAGTTCGGGTTCAAAGTTTAAATGGTTCATGGTTCTTCGCCATTCGGGTATTTTGTTTAATTTTAGACGACTTGTTTATGTTTTTAATTTATTTTTTTTATTCATTTATTTATTTATTTATTTATTTATTTATTTATTTATTTATTTTGTTTGTTGTCGATGGATGATCTATGTTTGATTCTAGTTTTGTTTGACGCCTTCGCTCATACAACTCTCCTTTCTCTCTTTCTCTCTCTCTTTCTCATCGATTTATCTTTGAGCCTTCCAGTTCTCGTTCTAAGCTTTTTTCTCCTTCTTCTTCTTTTATTTATTTTGATTTATTTATTATTTCATCGACACCAACACACCACCTTTTTTTGCCCTATTGTAGTCTTGTTCTGATTGTTGAAATTATTTTATTTCTTTGTTTCTTGTGCGCTCTCCCAATCACTTAATATTTTTTTTTCGTTCTCAACCTACATACCTTGAATATAACAACAATAAAAAAAGAGAAAATAAACATAAGCATAATAATAACAATAATAACAATAATATTAATAATGATAATCAATGAGACCCAGTCGTGTACGGTGGATATCCAACCCGGTTTATCTGTTGAAACTGGTTTTTCTTTTGTGAAATTGGTGGTGGTAATCTAAGTCCTTCAAACGGTGAGCCCAACTTGTTTTTACTCAACACTGGTGGCTGCTGTGGCTGTTGTGGATACTGCGGATACTGCTGATACTGCTGCTGATGCTGATGCTGCTGTTGTTGTTGCTGTTGTTGTTGCTGCTGCTGTAAAAGCTGTTGTTGTTGATACTGCTGCTGTTGTAACTGCTGTTGTTGATATTGAGCTTGGTATGGAGTAGTGGTATAATTTGAATTATAATTTGAACCTGCTGCTGCTGCAGTGTGCCTACCACTTCCGTTTAATAGTTCGTATCGGCGATGCCAAATCTCAGTTTCATTGCGCTGAGGCAGTAGCAAGGACAGTTCTTCAACCCTTAAATCCGATCGTGCAACAATCAAATCATCCTCATCTTTTGACCAGTTTCTTGACCCAGGTTCAGGATGTGCGGTTGTGAACGACAAAGGCGACGTGGATTCGCTGGCCGTAACTGATGCAGGAGTGCTCGTACGAAGTGTGCCTGATATCAATCTTCTCCATCTAAATTGGCAGGCATTGGTAGTTCTATTTGGAAAATGAGCAGCAATTTCTTTCCAGCCCAATTTCTGCTGCTCCTTCAAATGCCTTAGCATCAAATCATCATGAGGGTCCCACGAGCTTGGAGATCTAAAATCGATGAAAAATAAAAAAGAAAAAGAAAGGTTAAATGTTAGCCGCATATCCTTGATAGGTAATAAAATAAAGTCATATCACATGCACAAATTAAAATTCTGACAGCAGTAACCGATGAATAAGATACCCAAAAAGCAAAACACTAAAACGAAAACAAGTGGCATTGCATGAAGTTGCATTACCACGCATGGATGATGCAGTTACGGAGAGGCGTGTTTTTGCTTTTTGCATGCACAATAAACCAAAAGAAAAAAAACCATAATAATCAAAAAAAAAAAAAAAAAAAAGGAATGGACAAGAGAGAATAGAAAAGAAAGAATTGAAAAGAAGAAAAAGAAGAAGAATAAGAAAATAACAACACTGAGATTGGTAGAATTGAGCAGGGACCGAGTTTTGAGGTAACACAGGTAGTGAGTGAATAATTGAAATGACAATAGTGCAAATATAAGGTATACTTACTTGCGGCGGTCAGATGAAGATTGCAATTGTTGCTGTTGCTGCTGTTGTTGCGGTTGTTGCTGCTGGAGTTGAACAAGACTTGGATGGTTTCGTGGTTCATGGTTTGATCTACTTCTTCATTAGCCTACTAAGAAATCTTTTAACAAAATTTCAAGCGAAAATACAAAAAAAAAAAAAACCAAGTTAAATAAAATAAATAAATCAGTTCTTTTTAAACTCCAAAAACCTTACCTTTGAGTACTATTACTACTTGGCTCATAGTATTTTGAATGTTGCTGGTTGTCATTTTGGTTCTTAGACTGGGATAGGCTCGGAAATGTGTCAGATGTTGTTGTTGGAGTTGTTGACGTTGAAGAAGGACCACGAAAGTGCTGGCTTAATTGAGGTCGTAGTTGTGGCCTTGACGAGCGATGCCTGAGCTGATTATAACTACCTCCTTTGCTGATATGACTGGCAGCAGCAACATCTGACTGCGTATTGTTGGGATACTCTAACGGTCTTAACGAGCGTTGAGATGGTGAAATTGGAGACGATGGCGAACTCGATGACGACGGCGAGGAATGCAGCGTTGAATCAAATAAACTAGAAACACTGGGAAGCATCTTAAACTAAGCTCCCCAAGGATATATCTAGAATGGTCTTGAAAAGTGGTCAACAAGAAGGAATCAAAAGCAAGAAACTATTCATTTAAGAAAAGAAAAAATTATAAAAGAGAAAAGGGTAAGAAAAAAAATTATAAAATAAATATATAAATAAAAAATAAAAAAAATAAATTAAAGTGCAAAATATATATATTCAGTGCAAAAGTATAGAAACCTGAAGAGCTCGGATAGGCACGGGATGACCTTCGATTTTATTACTTAGTTTGTATGAGTGTGTGTGTGTTTTAATTATTTTATTATTATTTTATTTTTTGTTGCATTTAATACTCAACCCAATACCACCCTGTTAACTACTTTTTAGTACATTCGATTCTTACAAACAGTTTGGAAAATATATATTCCTTTCCTTGGAAATCATTCAATGGCACATGTCGGTATCCTATTTTTAAAAAAATAATGTTTTTTGGTTAGCATTAGTTAGCACTGCTTTAATAAAACTTTTAACCTCAGCAATTTATCACTCACCCTGATTCAGATTTTGTACCCGGTTAGTACTACTAGCAAACATGCCCTCCTCCTCGGTATGCACGCCAAACCTTACAAAGGAATATGGGTAGTCTTCCTCGCTCATCTCACAACTCCAGTCGGCGTTCCAAATGGGATTCAACCCATTATTTTCAATAGCTTTGGTGCGAAACAGCTTTTGCCCTGCTCCTCCATCAACACTCTTTTTGCGCAGTAGCCAGGATCGTTTGCTAGGACGCACATTCTCAGTTTCCTCGCTGGTTCCAACTAGTTCAACGGACGCCCATGGACTAAAAACCTCATCACTGCGTTGGACCTTTGGAGGATGCAAGTGGCATGCTGACACAATGGTAATCTTCAGTTTGTAACTGCATTTTGAGCTGCTTCCCGCGGTCACCATACTCGTCCTTGGTTTCAATACATATCCCGTGCTTTCGCCGGTAAGCGGAAACATGGCTTCATTTAACTGTCGACCACGGTCTATCTCGTTAGAATAAAACTTTTCAAAATAATGCACTTATATACTCACCATATGTTTGCCAGTTCAAAGATACCATTTGTGCGCCTCGTTTCCAATATGGCATCGGATCATAATTGGAAGATGTCACTCTGTACCCCGATGGGTACACCCGCAGGAAAAATTTCTTATTATGCTTCACCAACTGCAAATTTGACACCTCGTCCTTAATCATGTCGTTAATCTTGTCTTCGGATAAACTAAAACAGTGGTTCACCGTTTTTGATATGGGAAGAGAAAAGTTACGAAACTTGATTCCCTGAACATACACACCCAAGTCGCCCAATTCATCAGTAATTGTGCATTTAGCAGCATCAATACGATTTAATTTGACAATTGAGTTGTTTCGTTTCCCCGTCAAGCCATCAGGGCCAGTATCTTCTTCGTCATCACTTTCACTAGATGAGGAGGTCGTGCTGCTTCCATCGCTATCATTTTCTTCATCAACTGCGCTAAATGCTTGGCCCACATTTGCTGATCCAGTTGTTCCCATCTTATTGTTTCCAGGCTTCACTTTGACGAGCACACGATTCTTTAGCTCTGATGGACTTGGGAGGGAAAATGCGTTGCTCATCAAAGGTTCAGTTACCAATTTTTCACCAAACACTCGCTTCATGATCTCTACCATTTTAATTTGGTTCTTAAAGTCGCAGTGGATTTCAAATGATAAAATTACAGGCATTGCAGACGCCCGAAATCCGTACCGGTTAATGGTGTCAATCACGCTCTCAAAGCTTACTGATGCAGTAAAGGTCCGTCCGTGATTGACAATAGGGCCGTCTTCCCCATCCCAAACATCAAGCTCAACACATCGGCATCCGTTTTCAAGCACACTGATGTAAGGCTCAATGGATGAGATGCCTGCCAATTGTCGACCCACCAAATATGTATTGTGCGAGGTAGAAATCAAATATTCATTTAAAGGGCGGTCGAGATCTTCTTCCTGAGGACTCACCAAGGGCATGTAACTTTCCGACAAGAGCATTTTGGAGAAGTCAGCAAGTATTATACCACTTTCGCCAGCTTCGGTCGTTGTAAATCGCTCAAAAATAGTGTCTATACCATGTTCTTTCTTTTGTACTTGAGAACAAAACTTCGTAAGGCCCTGAAGAGAAACAGCTTTGGCTTTGGTTTCAGGAAGCTCAATGTCAGCAGCTGATTTAAACACTTGCTCAATCTCAGGCCTTGCCAGAACAAGCCATACAAGCTGCTGGAATTGAGTAAACGTCAAGTATCCTCTTTTTTTAACGTCCACCTGTGAAAATTTGCTTTGTAAAAATGCCCGAGAGCAGTATACATAGAATATTTCCAAAATTTGCTGAACCCCATGGATATTGACACAAGATTCGTTTAGAGTTTTCATCGAAAAGGCAACCTTTTTCCAATTTTCAAGGAGAACATCTTGAGGAAATCCAGGAACGCTATTCTGTGCATGTCGATATCTTCCTAGTACCTTTAGGGTGTTTAGAAACATTCGGAAATCTTCCATTGACTGTGCTACAATATGCAATAGTCTGGGTTTGTTTTTGGGGTCTCGTTGGTCTGTGTAAAAAATGGTAGCCCAACGAGATGATAATGAACTAGAAATTTTCAGGCTCTCCCTATAAAATTTGGCAGCCTCTCCCTCTCTGATATCCTCAATTGACTCAATTGTAAAGCGAGATGTCGATTTCGTATCCCAGTAAAGTTCGAAAGTATGAGGATTAATGCGAAAAGTCCTCAAGCCATGCTTTTTGTGAGTGACTCGCATTAATTCGAGTCCATGGATTAATGGGTCAGGAATCTGTACGGGACTAACAAGAGGTGCAGAGACTTCTTCAGGTATGTTCAAAGTTTTAGAAGTTGGTGATAAAGGGTCATGTTTTTCCTCAGGGTCATGAACGTCCAAGTTGACTCCGTTGATTTGGAGTGCCACAGAATCAACAGGAGAGGTAGGAGCAGAATAATCAGTAGGATCGTTGACGTAGGAGAGTCCTTTACGTCTGGTAGGAAATACGCTTGCCTCAGAGTACCGTCGACTACCACTGAGTCTCCGAGCCCTATCACGCAGTGAGGTCGATCGTTTCACGTCAGTTTTGCCTGTTGGCACAGACAAATTAGGTTTAGACATGAGGAATGAGGCTACAAGATGAAATCAAGAAGAGAGAAACGGAATCAAATAAGAAGAAAAAAATGAGTAAGAGAAAGAAAAAAGGGAAAATGAAGAAGTATTTGAGCTTTAGTGAGAGAGTTATACTATCAGTGATAATTGTATTTTTTTTTGTTTCTGTTTTGAACTGTGCAGGCTTTTGGCACACTACTTGGGTCAGGGATATCCCCAGGATTATTGTTGTACAATGGGAAGAGGAGGCAGGCAATAAAATAGATCTGGTCAGGTGACATAAGGCAACCATACAGAAGGCGCTAATCAATGAGGACAGCAAGGAGCTGAGCTTAACGGGGGGTTGGATGACGGATTCACGATCCAATGGGTTCTATGATTGTGGTAATATTCAATTATTCCAATAACCGGTCTTCATATAAAGGCGTCCATCGTCGTCGTATGGAATATCGTGATGAGTTGTCCAGATACTGAATGTTAACAATTAAATTGTGTGGGGCAGGGCTCATAAAATTATTTATCATTTAGATACTGAAAACTCTTTTTTCAGCCATACTAAAGGACTATAAAGTTAGAAGATTTGAATAATCGAATTCTAAATCAATTGTAAAATCGCTCTTAAGCCGACCTGCCGTATCGTTTCAATAAATCAGGCAGTATTTTCTCTCTCATTTTCTATCATTCGGTGACCGTTGGAAAATTTTAGATTCGATTTCAATTCCTCCATGCGGTGTTTAATTTATTGATATTTTCATGCTTAACCTTTGACTCTTGGTTCAATCCCCAGTTGACGCTTTTACTTTTTATCAATTTATTTCATTTGCTTTCACGTTATTCCTCGGCAAGTTTTGTTTACCCTAGCCCACTTGGCGCCTAAAATGGCAAATTTGGTAGACTCCTCACAAAATATTATATATTATAATCTTCACTCTTCATTATTATCACGATCATCTAGCTTGCTTTTATATCTATTTCTTCTTCCCCAGAGACTCAACAACTAAAACCCCAGTTATATATACTCTCTCACTCCCTAGCATATTCTCTGTTTTTTTATACTTTTTTTTTCTTTGATACATACACAATATGAGCGCAGCTACTGTTACTGCACCAGCTCCGTCCGTCTCTTCGACTAACGCCGCCTCGGCCTCCTCCATCCCATCCTCCACAGCTAGTCCGGCGGTCCCCGCACGACCAACTTCTCTGTCTTCGGTAGTTCCCACAACTTCATATTCTCCATATAACTCAGGCACCTCGTTTGGAACTGGAGCGTATGGTGGTGGCGCATATGGAGGAGGGAGCTTTGGTACTGGTGCGTATGGAAGCACTTATGGTAATTATGGCGGTGGCTACGGCGGTGGCTACGGTGGTTCATATGGCGGTGGTTATGGTGGAGGCTATGGGAGTTATGGTGGTGGTTACGGCGGTGCCTATGGCTCACGGTTTGGCGGAGGAATGATAGGACCTAACGGAGACCCCAACTCAGTTCGTGGTAGTTTGGAAAACAGCACGGCTGCCACTTTTCAACTCATCGAATCAGTAGTTGGAGCTTTTGGAGGGTTTGCTCAAATGCTCGATTCTACTTACATGGCAACACACTCGTCCTTTTTCGCTATGATGTCTGTGGCTGAACAGTTCAGTAATCTCCGAAACTCGCTCGGCTCGATTTTGGGTGTATTCACAATATTAAGATGGTTCAAGCTACTAGTTGCAAAACTAACTGGTAAACCTGTGCCATCAGGGGCAAGCACGATTAATGCAAAGTCATTTGCCCAATTTCAAGCAAGAGGTGGTAGTGCAACTGCAAAGGGCCCACGTCCGTCTTTCAAGCCACTCTTGTTCTTCTTGGCTGCTGTGTTTGGTATGCCATACCTCCTCAACAAACTTATACACACATTAGCTGCCTCACAACCCCAACAACAGCTCGACGAGAATGGTCGACCAATGCTTACTGACTCAGTTTCAGGCACACCAATCGATCCATCAAAACTTGAATTCTGTCGAGCTCTGTTTGACTTTATTCCCGAAAACCCCCAGATTGAGTTGGAGCTCCGTAAGGGCGATCTAGTCGCAATCATGGCCAAGGAAGATCCTTCAGGAAAGCCATCGGAGTGGTGGCGTGTAAGAACAAGAGATGGAAGATCAGGTTATGTGCCTTCAACATATGTGGAAGTTATTCCAAGAAGGATAGAACCTGTTCCGGAGGAACCTGAAGTTGATGAAATAGCAGAGCAGAAGGCAAAGAACAAATTGGCCGAGGGTCAAATGGCCATTCAAGGATAATAGTATGCATGTAAAAACCAAAAGATCAAAACCTCCGATATATATATTTATTAGTATGATTACGATGACGATTCTCTTTTTATAATTAATTTTTTATTTTTTTTCTTTCAAATAAAAGGCTTTTGAAAATATACATTAAGTTTTTAATAAATTGGGTATATATTACGATCTAAAACATTATAATCTTCCTTCTTATTTCCCTGTCAAAGCATCAATCTTTAAAGTTTTGTACCTGGTTTCTGATAAATATTTGATTGCCAGCTGCACTAAGTAGGCCATTGATCCTAAGGCCCTGACTGCCGCTAATACTGCGACGGACCACAGAATGATCTTAAGGTACACATTCTCATTTGTGTTTCTATCTCCATAAACTTGTGTCATTATCAGAACTAGTAGCATATTGGCAACCATCCAAAATAACACTACGCGCGTCCTCACTTCACGATAGTAGTCTTCGCTGACTGTCATTGGATCAGGTACAGTTGGAGCAGGAGGAGCACGCTCGCGAATGGCGCTAAGAGCTTCTTCATAAGCAGTGTCAATATCAAGCTGCTCAGTTGGCATTTCAATCTCAACAATATCTTTCCCAGCTTCAGCTTTCACTACAGCTGATCCCAGATCCATTTTAGGAATGTTGTCACCTTTGGTACCCCAAGTCACATCGTGTGTATTACAAAATGCATAGATTTGGAGTGTACAAATATAAGCTGGAACCATCAGGAAATATTGAATCGAACATGTCACCATATGCCAGGGATCAAGATATAATATAGACATTAAAGCATAGATGCCGTAGGTCGAAACCATTGATACAATAATGTTTGTAAACACATTATCACCAAGCTTGACTGTCCCTTGACTTTTCTCATTCACAATGCGGACCACAAAGTAAATACCACACCCTGAAGCGTAAGCACCTACTAAAGCTAGCAGCACAATACTGCCTATAAACATGTGTTTAGAGCCTTGTGGCCGGTTTCCTAATGAAAGAATGAACTGTCCAGCAATAGTACAAAGTGCCAGATACTTGAAAATCAGAAACAAGTAAAACCCTCCTCTCCCTGGTATCACATCACTATTGCCTCCTGCCAGTGATCCTGCTACAAAATAAAACGCAAGATAAAAGTTTCCAAGTGAGAAAAATGTAAACACAAGTGAAATCATCTGGTATAAGAATTCAATGTGTAGCAGAAACTTGCGGAATGTCGAGTGGTCAGTGGTCCAAATCTGTGTAAAGTGAGTCTGGGCATAGAACGCTGCAAACAGGGCACCGTTCAGCCAACGACGACGCTGGCTGATAAATTCATCAACAGTGCTAGGTACATCCGTCTCACCAGTAGCTGATTTAACATATTTAAGTAACCATTTTTCGCCTCGCTTGGCCACAAGCTCCCAACACAAGATTCTGTCTTCTGCAAGATACATGTTTGAAGTGAAAACATCTGTAGTTGAACCTTGCAAGGTCTCGCCTTTGAAGTAAGAGTTCAAAGGTCCTTTTCCATCTGGGCCATTCCGTAGTGCATGATATCTGTATGCTGACAATGCACCTGGAAGTACTGATATATATCCAAATACAGATTCCATTGGTTTATCTAAAATGTTTGAAATCTTGTACTCAAAGTTTTGAGCAGCCACCAGCGGATTCAGCAATGACTTCCAGTTTTTGCCTTTCATGGCCTTAATTTCTCCACATGCGCCTCCAATATTTGAGTCTGCATCAAAAGTTTTCCACAAATGATACATAGAAGTTGCTCCAGGTCTCGTACCCACGTCAAGTAGCACACATACATTTGGGTTCAGCGAAGGACAGAAAGCATTGAACAGCCATCTGTGTGAATTGATTTTCTTTTCATTCTTTTCCTTAAGACAAAGCATGATCTGAACTGGTACCATTCCTTTCTCCGCACCTTGAAATCTCAATTCTGGGTCCAACGATACTTGTGCTGTATACTCAAAAACATGTGCCTTCACTTCTTTACCATTGACGTAATTTTTGGCGATACCATCTTGATAGACACCAATAGATGCTAATACATTGAGTACTGTAGGATTGATTTTATTTCTTCCGTCTGCCACAATGCAAACAACGACCTTTTTCCAACCGTCTTTTCCCCATACTCGGCTTCGATTGCGAGAACACAAATGGGCCACGTTCTTCATCACAGCATGCATAGTTCTTGCGAACGAAATCTCATCTTCATTATACATCGAGATACAAATGCATAATTGAATTTCGCGCTCATAGTTGGCTGGTCGGAGTGTGAATCCACCTGCCACAAAGTCATCGGGGTCTGTAGTAGCGGCTGTGTACCTCATGTATAAAAACTCATCATGGTCTCTTCGAGGCAAAAAAGAATAAAGCTTTGTTGGAACTGGACAGTCTAGAACCAAGTTGCCACGGACCAACTGGACTCTCTTTCTGGACATTGATTTGTGCCGACGCGGCTGTGCCTTAATAGGGGCTTCGTATACGCTAGTGCTGTACGACTGTACAGAGGACGCAACTGATAAAAGTTCAGAGTTGACTTCATGGTCCTTTTCAAACTGTTCTATCTCAACATTTGTGTAGTCTTCTTCCTCTTGAATTGTCGATGTAGCCCTTGGAACTTCACTAAAGGCTGTGGCTGCAGAGTCAACTGAAATAGAATGGTTATGTCCGGTACTATTGTTATTGTTGTAATCTTCATATCTGAGTGGTGGTACATTAAACATTGGATTTTGAATCATAGAAGGTGGGTTCATGTTATCATCTTCAATTATGATGGGCGTATGGTTCTCACGGACGGGAGACTCCAGTCTAGTCCATTCTGCTCTTGGAGTAGAAAATCTATTGAACCTAGTAGGAGATCCAAATCTAGTAGGAGAGGCTGGTGCACTACCATGTACAGAATATCTTGACGGAGAAGCGGTTCGAGAGGGAGTGTAGGGACTGGAAACTTCATCTAAGGTTTGGTTGTCAGAAAACACAGATGATATAGCCATTAAGGAAGAAGATAGTACTCACTTGGATGATATGACTGGCGAGTTGGAGAGGTCTCAATAGGGGTAGTTTGACGAGCTATCTCAGGCAAGTCCCTTGGCCTCCCAGTATTATGATTGCTATACTGATCCATAAGTTGTGGATGGCGTTTTTAAGTAATTATTATATCACTTAAAAGTCTATTATTTCTTTAACAAGATATAAATATATGAAAGAAATAGAAGAAAGAGAACAAAATAACAAAATAATCCAGAAACAAGTGAAATATAAATTTTGAATTACGAAATAAGAAATAAGGAAAATAAGAAACGAACCGCCGCCTGGCTGGTGCGTATTTTAGTGCACTTTTAGTTATTTATTTATCATAATAACATCAGGCACTCCCGCGCAACTGGTACTACTATTGCAACTGTTGATTAGAACGAAAAGAGTTTTCCATGAAACCAAAAAAATCAACAAAAGGCAGCAACCGCCCTTTTTCTTTTGTGCTCCACAGCTCGTTTGTTTATTGTTTATTTTGACTTTTCTTCTTTCGGACATTGCGTGGCGCGCCGCTGCCACTTTTAGACCCAAGCATAATTAAACCCACAGGCAATCACGTGTGTAACTTTCTTTGTCATCATTAGGTAATTTTTAGTTAAGATAGTTTTTGTCATGTGATATTCACGTGATGTGTTAATTTGTCATGTCACTAGTCCTTATAACTTATTTTCCCATCACTTTCCTTTACATGTTGTCAACATATTCGTTTTGAACTGAATAAACACTAATAAAGTCATTCCTCAACATGAGTTTATCGAATCAAATTTGCCAGGCTGCTCGATCAGTCTCGATGGCTTCTGTGTCTAGAGGTGTCAGACCTAGCTATGCAAGTAGAATGCTATGGAACACCAGATTTTATAGCGGTCAAACCCCGAAAGATGCCCAAAGTTCAGATCCTGACTTAATCTCTCGTGGAGTTGCAGATCCAGGAACTGCGCGACATGGATATGATCCATTGAAGCCTCGTAAGCCTTTGAATCGTATTGCGGTTGGTAAGGCTTTTGATGCCAATAAGGCTGAACAACAAGCTACAGTTGGATTTGTCAACTGGAAGGCAGCTTTGTTTTTCATGGCCACAGGAGGTGGTTTACTTTATTTTTTTAAGAACGAAAAGCAGAGAGTAGAGATTGAGCGACTGGAAGAAACAAACCGTGGATATGGAAAGCCATTGGTTGGAGGTCCCTTTAACTTGATCGATCAGCATGGCAATCCTTTCACTGAAAAGGACCTTGAGGGCCACTATTCTCTTATATACTTTGGTTTCTCTATGTGTCCTGATATTTGCCCTGATGAACTTGACAAGATGTCTGAGATGCTTAATGTAATTAATAAGGACGAAAAGAAGGTCATTCCTGTGTTCATCACTTGTGACCCTGCTCGTGACAGCCCTGAAGTTTTGAAAGAGTACCTGGCTGAATTCCATCCTGATATTATTGGTTTAACTGGTACCTACGATGAAATTAAAAAGACATGCAAGTCTTATCGTGTCTACTTTTCTACTCCTCCAGACTTGAAGCCTGGCCAGGATTATCTTGTCGATCATTCTATTTTCTTTTACTTCATGGACCCAGAAGGAAAATACTTAGATGTTTTTGGTCGTCAATATACTGCTGAGTCTGCTGTCGAGAAAATGAAAGAGCATATGGCTGTTTGGAAGTCTTCAGATGAACGGGATAAGACTTTCTTTGAGGTACTATTTGGCAAGAAAAAATAAGCTGCTTTGTCTGAAACCATGTAAATATTAACCACCACCTTTTTGTGACTCCAACTGTTTGTATTAAATAGTCAAGATTCTCTCTTATTATTATTATTTGTTACTATTATTCATTAATAAACGCTCTCCTTTCTGAACGTTATGTAGTCAAAAAATGCTATTTACTCTCTTGTTAATAAGCGCATTGAGATGTTATTGCTATCGTAAGAACTCATATGAGTTTGACGATTACAGAGTCAACAATTTGTCCATAACTGAAGAAGATATTTCACTGGAACACCAAGTAATACAGCTGGAGGAAAAACTACCAGACGTATGGTCAGAGTACTATTCAATTCCGTGGGATCTCTTGAATCCCCAGGATTTAAGTGTTATTGGCTTGCGTCAATTCGCGAAGCTGGGTAGTTACGCTGATCTGGAATCTCTTGGTCCATCGTTTTCAATGAGACTACCGATCAGCAAACAGGGCCTTTTTATTCCTCAAAACACCTCTCTTTTGTTTCTATTCAACACAAGCACAGCTCACAATTATCCGCAAGATATAGTTTCAAACAGGATTCGGATGCCCAAAAAAAATAACACTATGGATACATTGCAGGTAATTCAAACATCTTTGCCATTCGGTCTCCCTGCATTTCATTATGTGGCAGATTACTCGCTGCTGGTCCCCAAAACTCTACTTGATAATAAGATGACTATAGTACCATTTCACTCTGCAAGCCGGTGGGTAAGACATATTGGGTTGCGACGTATTGCCATTCCGTTATCAAGTGATATGATGGACGATTCGAGACTTGTTATGGCTTTTGTGTTTCGAAGTGCCAAATCCCTTGATGATTTTGTAGAGGAAGAAGAGCTGGATTCCATGATGAGGATGAGCCAGGAAAGTGCCCAGGAAAATGCCACTGAAAACAATTACAAAAAGGCAAAGGCGTATATTGATGAGTCGTTATTGTTGTCTTCTTCAGATGTAGCCAAAGCTGTAATTGCAAGCTCTAGTGAGTTTTTTGACAACTTTGCTCGTAAGTGGGTGGCTTCAGTTGGATATGAGTCGTTGCTCTACTCTACTTTCTGTCAAGTTAACTGCCGCTACCATGAGCAGAGTTACTGTCTAAAGTTTCGCGAAGGTCATCATGCTACAGTTTCATTGCTCAATATCCCCACTGACAACCTCAATAACGGCGACAACCTTCAAAAAAGGACAGAATTATATGAAGAAAGTGATAGATTGCAAGACATGTATGATGATCATATACCATTAAGAAATATTCGAGAGTTAATGTCTAATGTGAGAGGCATGGCTCTCGGTCACAAATCTTTGAGTGAGAATATCTGACCGTTGTGTGCGAAGAATTGGCTAATATTAATTTTGTAGGCCTAGAAAGGTTGCGAAAACGGGGATTCCGGTCCTATGCGGTGACCGACCGAAAACGGGAAAACCGGCCCTATGCGGCGACCGAACGGCATGGAATTTCCTCCCGAGTAAAGACAGTGAAACTAACGGCTAACAGTAGAGTGGGCAAAAAGAAGAGATCTCTGTTAAATCCGAGCTTTGTTGACCAAAAGTTAGTATCAAGCGGCGGAAACTGCGTTCAAATTACGTGGAAACGGATCTTCGAGCATGCTTTTTTTGGGACTCCGGCCAACTTTTGTACACGAACCCAAACTCTGGAGCAGCTTAGGGAGCAGCCTTTTGGAATATTTCACCATGGTTAAAACAAGTATTTTCATAATGACGTTTTACTAAACTACTTGTAAGCGGCTTTAAGCCAAGCTCCCATAAGGTTTTTACACACACATAGTTAGCTATGGCCCTATAAACCTCACATTTAGTCAAGGGTATAAAATGAGATGGATTTCTATAAATCAAATTGAAAATATCAACAAGTATACGCTTCCAAGTCAATTCCCTGTTATTTAATCCTATCAATGTCTCTTACTCGTTGTTGTGTTTCTGGCTTTAAGCATAGTGAGTTTTATATCTGAGGTATTACAAAAACCACTCCTAACTTTAAAATCCAGCTGGTGAGCCCAAGGGCAAGATCATCACCATTAACGGAGGTAAGCTTGGCACAAGATCAATTGGTCATCATACTGTTGTTCCCAGGACTAACTCATACGCTACTAAATTTCAGTTGAATCTTATGTCGTTGGAGATGAATCCAATGCCAACAAGCGTGTGTTGTATTATCTTTCCGATGTCTTTGGATATAAATTTCTCAACAACCAATTGCTTGCGGATCTTTATGCAGAAGTTGGTGGTTTCTATGTGATCATTCCTGATTTGTTTACTGGTGAGGCACTTGATGAAGCTCAGCTTACCAACCCCCCTGCTGGTGTCGATGTTCGGGCCGCGTTTGGGGCTTGGAAAGCTAAGCACAATGATGAAAGGATTGAGGGTATCTTGTATAAGGTAATTAGCCAGATCCAGAGTCAGTATGAACCCAAGTTTATTGCAACCGTTGGATACTGCTTCACGGCCCGATATGTTGTACGCTTGTTAGCTGGCACCAGTCCTGAGAAGAAGCAATTGTCGCCTGACTTTAGACTTAATTCGGGAGCTATTTTTCATCCTTCTACCATTGATACTGAAGACCTCAAGGCTATTAAGTCTGGATCTGCATTCCTGGTTGTTGCAGCTGATAACGACGATGCTTACACGACTGAAATCAGGGCTAGTACTGAGCAGATTTTGAAAGAGCTTGGTGAGGAGAATAAGCTCAAGTATCGCACTGTTCTTCTCCAGGGAGTAGGACATGGATTCGCTGTCAGAGGCGATATTACCATTCCTTGGGTCAAGTATGCTAAGGAAAGAGCGTTTCATGATGCTATTGATTGGTTCAAGGTGTCTGAAAATGATTTGGCCTAAATCAAGTTTTTGTATTTTGAAACGTAGAAATTACCTTATAATTAATACTAATACCAATTTATATTCTTTTCTTGTTTAAGAGAAATTTCATTTTTCATTTATTTTTTTAATCCTTAAAGTACATAAATTAATTCTTACCAGCGCCAGCTCTAAAGTAAATGATATCACCGTCCTCAACTACGTACTCTTTTCCCTTCTGAAGTAGCTTTCCGTTAGCCTTGACAGCATTTTCATCACCAAGTTCAATAAAATCCTGGTACTTGGTAACCTGCGCCAGAATGAAAGTGTTCATCAAATCATTATGAATAACACCAGCGGCCTGAGGAGCTTTGGTACCAACACGGATGGTCCATTCTCTAACTTCGTCAGCACCAGAGGTGAAGAATGAACAAAGGTTCAAAGCAGTACGCATGGTGGTAATGATCTTGGGAAGAGCACTCTGGACACCCAACTTCTTGAGCTCCTCCTCACGCTCAGCATCAGTCTCCATATGGGAGAGACGCTCTTCGAGGCAGACGGAGAAGGGAATAATAAGATCACCAGGAGAGTTAGCATCGACCCATTGCTTGATTCCGAGCAGATGCTTGTTCTTCTTGCGAATGTAGTCACGCTCAGAAAGATTGACCAAGTAAATGCATGGCTTAGCAGTAAGCAGGAACATAGAGTTGATGATTTCAACCTCCTTGGTGGTCCAGGTACCGTTAGCAATACGCTTTCCGTCTTCGAGGTACTTTAATAGACGATCAATGAAAGCAGCCTCGTCCTTCTTGTTCTTAACTTCAAGAGATTGTCCTCCACGCTTGACAATCTTCTCAACACCTTCAAGGTGCTTTCTGACAAACTCCATATCCTTAATACGCAATTCGTCAAGGATAATTTGCAAATCACGGACAGGATCAACGTCACCTTCAATATGAATGATCTCGGCGTCGTCAAAGCATCGAACAACTTGGAAAATGGCATCGACAGCACGAATGTTGGACAAGAAAGCGTTACCAAGACCTTCACCTTGGGAAGCACCCTTGGTTAAACCAGCAATATCGTAAACAGTGATGTGTGCAGGAACCTCAGAGGCAGGCTTGTACATTTCGCAAAGCTTATCGAATCGTGGTGAGGGAACGATGACTCTGGCTTCCTCAGGCTCAATAGTAGCGAATGGGTAGTTGGCAGGCTACGACATGATTAGAAAAAGGAATAAAAATCAATCAACAGATATACTTACGTTACCAAGAGGGCATCGAGTGATGGCTTGGAAAAAGGTAGATTTACCAACCTAGATAATTATGGTTAAAATACATGTCGTCACAAAGATTGGGGATGTAGGAAGGGCTTGCAGCTTCCCATTTTTCATACATTAGCTAAACCAACGATACCACTCTAAAAAATTAATCTTGTTAGTACTTTATATAAGGGTGTTGTTCAATTCGCTGCTTACCTTCAAGTTATTACCAGGTCTGCCCAAAAGGACCTTCTTTTCTTCTACAACCTTCTTGGGTGGCATTGTGAAATATTTAAACAAAGATAAATTCTAGTTGAAAAATAGAGCTGAGTGTAAAAGCAAAAACCAAAAAGGGTCCCGTTATATCTTTTACAAGGATAGATTTCTGATGATACAGGAAGTTGACAATAAATAATCAAAAAAAAGTGGAAAAATTTTAGGAGGAGGAAAAAAAATGTTTGGTGGTCGTCCATGATTGCCATACTGAAAAATGCATCCCTTGCCCTGATTTTGGGTCGAGTCCCTACAATTGATACCTGATAGTTGCCCAGCCGCTGCTAGGCCTTTAGTCCATTTATGTCTGATTCTCGAGCCAGTTTCCAAACTCTTGAAGTCTTTTTTCCTCGTCCCGTTCCGCTGCATTGTCCCCAGCAGTTGCCGCGCCAGGTTTAGGTGCTCGCTTGTAACGCTCTAACCCATCGTAGATTGAAGCATCAAGCTTTTGTCCACCAAAAAATCGGCCATTCATTCGCTTGACACATTCAATGGCATCGTCTTTGTTCTGAAATTTCACACTAACTACCCCCTCAGGTTCAGCATCGTATATTATGATATTAGTTACGGTGCCAATGGCTTCACAGCCCGCTAAAATATCTTCTTTGATATCAGATGCAGCCATAGGATCAGCAGCCAGTTCTTCTAAAGTAAACACATACTTCAAAATAACCACTTTCTCCCAGCGTTTAGCGACTTCTTTAAGTCTTGCGTTTTCTATCTCATCGTCGTCCCAGTCGGCCAGCTTTTCATTCATCTTCTGATACCGTTTTTGCAGCTTTTTCTTATTTTTTAAATCCACCGTAGCAGGCTGCTTTGCTTCACCATTACTGGTACCAGTTTTATGCGAAAAGTCGGCTGGTTCTACTTTTATAATTGTCTCAGGCTGGCCAATTCTCTGTTCAGCGTTATCCATCATTTGAACTGCAAGGTCAACACTTTCTGGCTTAAAGTACACAATAAGCGCGTCACCTTTCAGGTTTCCTTCTGTATCGGCATACAGTTTAATTCGTTTGGTCCCTGGAGCCTTTAGATCTTCGGCAATAAGTCCAAACTTGGAAAATACTTGTTCAAGTTCTTCTACTGTAGTGTCAAGTGCAAGTTTAGAAATGTAAATTCCTTTATTTCGTCGCTCTTCAGGTACTGATTTTGGTCGTGGCTTGCTCTTTTTTGCTTTTTTATTAATATGCTTAGCGTTATCTGTGCCACCAGTTAATTCATCCATGTCCTGCTTTCCTTCTTCATCTCGATCATCGTCTTCAGCCTCTTCGCTTGGCCTCCGTTTCGATGTAGGTTCTTCGTCTTCTTTCATATATGCCTGTTGCTGTAAGTTAATGGCAGCCTCATCTACCACGGGTATCCATTCACCCTGTATTTCATTATATTCGTACTCAAGCCCATTGTCAGTATCCTCGAAGATCCATTTTCCTGATGCTTGGTTGAACGCGATTCGAGGATCGTTTAGCCAGTCCTCGTTTCCACCGTCAGTTTTAGCTGATGGAGTTTCATCAATTGACTCTTTGGCATCGTCTTTTGGTTCTAATGAATGATTTTCTTTAAGATTCGAATCGACATTCTCACTCATTTTGAGTTGTTGGAGATGGTGGTTAGTGAAGAGCAAAAAGATTTATTTTTTGCTCAAGCAAAGCAAAACCTCCCAAACAATACCACCACTCTAACCTGCAACCTGTCTTTCTTATATTTTTCATAATTCTTATCATGTTTGTTGCCTCGCCTTCAGGGTTTACTAATACCCCGGTGTCGAAGTTCTTGATATATACTTCATTAATCCTTTCAATCGCAGTATCTCTGTTAGAAATAGTATATCTGCTGGATTTCCAAATAGTTCCACATCTTATCGTTTGGCGTGAGTAGCACTGTGGTTTTCATCTCGGACCCTTTCTGGATTCTTCTAATACATTTACCTTAGATCAATGGTGGCGTGTGTTGCTTAACCAGATTCTCTATGTCACACAGTCTGAGATCCTAGTCTTCACGATATATCTCTACAATATGAGGCTAGTTGAACGACTACTTGGCTCAAACAAGTTCATTTCGTTCATTGTATTAATCTATCTTCTCAGTCTGTTTGTGGTTCCTTTTGTCTATGTTTTACTAGACCATACTCCATTTTTATCCAACAGTCACTATAGTCCTCCAGGGCCAACAACCATAGTCTTTGCACTTCTTTCTGTCTACAGAGATCTTGTTCCTGTGGTCTATCGGTTCCAGCTCACACCAGTCTCTTCACCATTCAAACTGAACTTTTCTGACAAGTCTTTTATTTACATAATGGCCGCTGATTTGGCAGTGCTGAGGGCTCCTGGCTCCCTTATAAATGCCGCTATTGGCTGGACATTAGGGGGTTTGATTCATAATGAAGCTATTCCCGGTAAGCATTGGCGTATACCATTACTGGGATCACGAAAGAAGAGGCCCAGTTCGCAACAGCCATCTACTGCCACTTCTTCGTCATCTTCATCGTCATCTTCTTCTTTGTAACTGTGTACTACTGCATAACATGTAGTTTTGATTGATTTGGGAATGTTAAAAAAATGCATAGCACTTTATTATGATCTTTTTCAATTGTAAATTGATTCACGGATGTAATGTAAAAGACCTGTATAAGAATATTGAAGGCAAAAAATTAAGCCCTACGGGGGGGTCGAACCCTCAACCTTGTGATGACTTTAATTACCTTTGCAGGTACTTTAAGAGTCACACGCTCTACCGATTGAGCTAGCAAGGCAAATTCTGAAAGTCAAATTTTTGAGACATTTACGTGGGGAGGTTCCATATTTTAAGAAAATTGTTGATTTGGTTAGATTTAGCTCTTTGCTGTATAGTTCACCAAATATTTCTAACTTCTAGTTGTTTTTGATCCAATATTTATTTTTTTGGTAAGAGATCGGATATTTGGGGGGCATAAATGTGCAGTTTGAACTGTTGATCCTGAATCAAAGCTTAATCCAAACGTTTGAATAGGTCATTATGTACATAAGATGGGCTATGTGTTAGTCAGAAACCATTAATTAGTTAGTATCACATTATATTGTGAAGTATTTAAATCGGTTTTTTCTCAAGATATTTTATTATCATTATACCACGAGTATTATCATGATATCGCTAGTCTGATAGCTGAACTACACAGCCCAGCAATGATGGATTCAGCCGTGAATTGTCGTAATTCACTCATGGTTTCAAGTTATATGTGAAGCTATAGCAAATTGAGGCAAATTAGGGTCTACGTAATGAAATCAAGAGGGGTAGGAAATACAGAGATAAAAACGTCTTTTTACTGATAGGTATACTTCTGGTAGTATGGAGACAGTTTCGTTAGAGCGTACTAAATTATGCCCGCAGCCAAGGCATAGTTTAGGTTAACCGAACCCAAGCTCAGAAGGAATTTGATTAAATATACTGGTCATGGAAGGTTAAAAGATAAATTGAAATAAATTGCTGTTCTTGTATATTACTATCAAGTGTATATATAAGTCTTATGATACGGAAAACACTTTGATGAAAAGCGTATAAATGGAGTGCTGAGGCAATGAATATAACTGTTATGTCTTGGTCACAGTGGAGTATAAAGTATTCTAGACTGCAAGGGCAAATATTACTTTTCAATCTGTATACTAAGCTCAGACTTGTAGATTGCGACATGCACAAAATTCCTTCACCTCCGTTTTCCCCGTCTACATTGATTGATCATTGATTTAAAATAGGTCATTACTGAAAGAAAAGTCGAGCTTTAAGGCAAATCTGAAATGTTTTCTAAAAAATATGATGAGTTGGTTATTAGCAATTAAGGTACTTTAGCTAGATGTCATCATCCAGTTTCTCTAGTGTGTCTTTGATTCTTAGAAATCTAGTTCAAAGCAGTCACGTCATAGCTTGATTTGAATCCCTGCTACATGATAGTACTGAGCAATGCCTTGTTTTAATGTATCGAGTAGCTGGATATTTCATATTACTGTCATTTTTATCTTTGTCAAGGCATGTTATGAAATATAGTTAACACCATTGTATTTTATAAATTATTTTGAGTGAAATTCCAAAAATAGAAGGAAAGTGTCTAAATCATTTGATTATTAGAATTTCTTTACTTTATACTACAGGTTGTTTCTTCTGTTAGTGTATAGGATATCTCTTTGAGCCATGATTTAGCTTTATTCAGGCCTGTTGACAAAATATATGAGGTTGTCTTTGATCAATAACCAAAAGTTTGTAACAACCAATAAATAATTGCAAGTTTATTCATCAGAGACCGTTGTCTGAAAGGTATAAAGTTAGTATTACTAAAAGAAAAGGCAGACTCTTTGTTGGATGTTCCTTTTGTTAATATAAAGTTTGATCTATAAAAATTATAGATTAGCATTTGGTAGTATTCTTTGTGATATCCAAAATGGAATGTATAGTAACAAATAGCTAGAGTTTCTTGACACAGTAGTAAAAGGGAATTAAATGAAATGAGAAAAAGCGAACCCAGAAGGTGCAAGTGCAAGTGAAATTAAGGGCAGCCTTGAATTTCAGGTCAATTATTTCACACCGTCAACCTGGTAGACCTCATCATTGTCTGATTAGTGCTAAACATATCTGAGCCTAATTAACAACACATACCATGCCTATTCCACTCCTTTAACCAAACGCTGGATCAGAATTCAGCGTTTCAAGCTCAAGGTTCAACACCTCACCACTAAGGAGCCAACACCTATCAAACATGTTTTGTGTGAGATCAATGTAATAAAAGCATGTCATACACACAGAGTTTCAATGTGAGTGAATTTATATCGGTACGTGTTCTTGAAAGATTTTCAGGTTTTATTTCAATTGAAGTATGGATGTCAAATGCGTAAAGTACGTTGTTTATCAGGAATATGGTCAATCCCAAAGTACTGAAATTGAGCCAATTTAACTTTATTATCAAGGTCCACCAACAGCTGATAACCAATAATAACCTATATACCCTATAATAACCTACAATAGGTTAGAAATAGGTTTACTATTCTATTATTAGCTAATATGTGTTCAAATTACATAACTCTGTTAGTCAAACTTACGTCATGGTAAAATATTCACAACTGGGTAAGTCACTTACGATATGAGGGTGGTTGCATATGCACCGTACTGCGCGTACCTAATTGAGGTTTTGCGTGCGCATGCAGGTAAACTGTCATGGTCAACCAATTTGTTTGGATTGTGTCTCATTTGGGATGGATTTGTTGCAAAACAAGAAAAGCCCGTTTTGTGAAAAACGGCATTGGGTGCATATACTGCACTCGTTGCATGATTTATTCATCACTGATTAATCAACATACCTCAAATGCGGAATATACTTAAATCAATTTGAGTTGATCGTGCAGAGCGAATGCATGGCCATCCAAAAACGATGACGGTAGTGATGAAGATGATGAAAGCAGAAAGCAGAAAACAAAAATTTTGAATTTTGAATTTTGAATTTTATTTTTTTTATTATTTTTTTTTTTTATTTTTATTTTTTATTTTTATTTTTTATTTTTTATTTTTTTTCATTTTCTAATTTTTATTCCTTCTCCATCCCAACTTAACCTCCCACCAACTACTTTTCCTACTCTCTCAACCTACCACCTACCACATATCATCACTCATCATTCACTAGATCACTCACTCACAACTCACTTATTCGCCACTTTCTATCATCAATATCTACCTGCCAAAAGGAGCGCTTACTCCTGCTCACCCCGATATTGTCTTTTAGTAAAAACTTCCCCTCTCATCCTCCTCAACTTACTTTCTGTTTGTTTATTGAACAAACTCAACTCCAAAACTAGGAAACTGTTCTCAACCAACAAAAAAAACTAATCATCAATTGACGCTCGTTTTTCTTTTATATCATCATGGCTACTACCATTGAACGTACCGACACTCTGTCCTCCGACACACCTGGAACGGTCACTCCCATGGAGTTTCCCAAAGAAACCCCTCCTGAGATGATGCCCATACTTACTTTGCTACACTCACACCAGCAACGTGAGTACAACGAGGGCTATCTCATGATCCTTAACGACCTGAACTCTGGTAAGTTTTTTCATATTTATTTTATATTCTTCATTCTTTTTTTTTTTCCTTGGTTTCTTTTGTTCTGCTGTTCTTTTTATTTTTTTTTCATTTTTCGTTTTTTATGCTTTTGTTTTACCCTTCTCTGCCAATGCTTGCTATTCATTCCCTTCAATCCTCATACAGATTCATATGCACTCTTAATATTTTTTGAATCTTATTGTCATATGAATGCTCGTGTGCTCGGCTTGGACCTTGAACCATGAACCATGAACCATGAACCATTAAATGCTCTTGTTACCTCCATTTGTACAGCTGTCCGTCAGCCACTTGATTTTTTTTTTCTCTCGTTCTAACAACTTCATCTAGATGGAAAGCCCGCTGCTGATAGACGCTGGGTTGAGGTATTTGGAAAACTCACTGGTACGGTACTTGCTATTTGGGATGCCGACTCTCTGGACTCCTCAGAATCAAATCCTACTCCATCCTACATCAATATCACAGACTCTACCTTCAAGTCGATTCCATCGCTTCCTTCTCCCAATGGCGACTTATCCAATATTATCGTTCTTTCAACAACACTTAAAAATAGATATCTGCTTCAGCTGGCAACCCCTACCCTGCTGACAGAATGGAACTCCGCACTTAGACTTGCCCAGTTCGAGCACACTAGTCTCCAGGAAGCATACACGGGAGCTCTGCTTTCAGCAAAAGGATCAAAACTTAATGGTATTCGCACACTGTTAAGTGAGACCAAGTTCAGACACGAAGATTACGTGTCTGTTCGATTTGGTTCGGGAATGCCTTGGAAAAAATGCTGGACTATCGTGACTCCCAAAGATGCCAAGAAGAAGAAAAACATGCCTGCTCCAGGTACAATTGCATTTTATGAAGACAAGAAAAAGATCAAAAAGCCGCCATTGGCTTTGATTACTGGATCTTATGCAGCATATGCCGTCTACCCTGAATCTTCAGTACTCGTAAATGGCTCAACTCTTATTAAAATTGAGGGCAAAGTATCTTTTAATGACGTGGAAGGTGAGAAGAACGCTTCGGTCTTTTTAATGCCCGAAGCCCATGCCGGAGTTCCTGGATTTGAAACCCTTATTAGATTTCTGATTCCTGTTTTGGATGCCTTTAATCTATATGGTCGTCCTTCAAGACTTAATGCCGACAAATCGGATCTTCGATCCTTATTGTTTGGCATGCCTACACTTCCCTTTACACAGTACCTGGAAGTCAATGATGTGCAACTCTTGGTTGGAATGAGTGGCACTGACAGCTGGACTCCATACGACTGGACTAGAAACATTAAGGATCTGCTGGCCCGCAAAATGTCAACAGGATACAAGGGCACTGGCAAGCTCAAGAAGTCTGCGAGTATGAGGTCTAACAATGCTCCACCTATTCCTAGTGGAGCTATGGCAGCTCTGAATATCCGCGATAGAAGTGTTTCAAGCCCTGTTACATCTCAACCTCCAGCACCATTACCTCTCTCTGGGGAAGACCGAGAGGATGTGTCTAGAAATACCCCATCCAGCCCAGCGGACTTTCCTAATAAAATGTCTGGTAATGTGGCAGGTAACATGCCTAAAAACATGAATGGAAACATGCCTAATAGAAATATGGATGGAAATATGCCTAATAGAGATGGAAACATGCCTGGGCCTGGCCCTGGACCTGGAAATAGGCCTTTGAATGACTTCCGTCAAGGCCCTGGTGGCCCTAATACTCGACCAGGTCCTCCAGGGTCCTATAACTCTCCTTCTGTCGGACCGGGTGGACCGGGTGGACCTGTACCATACAATAACAGCCCCAGCGGATCATACAACAATCTTAATGCTCCTCCTGGTCGAGCCAAAATGGGCCAGAATCAAAGTCCTATGGGATCTCCTAACCCTAGTCGACCTAACTTGAATGGCCCTAACACCCTCAACAGTTCTCAGTCCAACCCTAACATGAGAGCAAATATGGGACCTAGACCTTTGGGTGCTCCTCCTATGGGTGCTCCTCCTATGGATGCTCCTCCCATGGGCGCGCCCCCAATGGGTGGTCTTGCTCCACCACAACAACGAGCAGGTCTTTCTCCACAACACTCAGGAAGCTCTCAGGGTAGTGGCTACCCTGTTGCTTACACCAACAACAGTCCAGCTGCTCGTTCAGCCACATCTATTTCGTCTGGCGGACCTCGCACTGGCCCACCCAACTTTTCCCGACCACCCTATCCTCATGAAAATCCCAGTAGTGCTCCTGTATCTCCAGGAATGCCCCCTCCTGGTGCCCCTCCGTACGCTCCCTCATACAGGCCACCTGGAAGCCCCGGTCTTCAAAACCGTGGAAGTCCTGGTCCTGGTTCTGGTCCTGGATATGGTGGTCAAGGCCCTATGCGTAATGCACCTGTACCACCTAATGGTGGAGCTCCTAGAATGCGTCATGAGCGTAGTGCCTCTGATGGTGCCAATCCAGACAACTTACTGTCTGTAGTAAGCTCCTCGACAAAGCCTATTTCCCCACTGCCTATTCCAACATCTCAGTTTGAGAGCAGAGAGCGCAATAATGGAGGAGGGTCTAGGAATCAAATCCGGGAACAGGTCTTTGGAATGAGAGAGGACTCTGATTCAATTAACTCAATTGGTGCTCGCAACAATGGAGTTAATCGGCCTGCACAGTCTCCATATCCCATCACCCCAACATCTCCTGTATATCCTCAACACAGTCAGCGACCTCCCATGAATGATCAAAGAGATAATATGCGGGCATCGCCTAAGCCTCAGGGAGGTTCATACAATAGCATGTTTGATCCTAGCAATAATATGCAGTCACCTTCTTACAATGCAGGTAATTCAGGTTACGAAAAGCCATTGCAAACCAACCAGCAAAAGCAATATCAAGTTTACAGTGAAGCTCCCTTTAGCCATGGTGCACCTCAGCATCAACAGCCACCTTACAATGGTGGAGTTCCTGGACAAAGAGGTCCTGGACCATATGGGCCTAGACCACCTCAGCAGCAACAGCAGCAGCAACAGCAGCAGCATCAGGGGGATCAGTCTACGTACAGGTCAATGGTTCTTTAAGAAACCACAACAACAATTTGAAGAAAAAAGCAAACTGACTGTTTGGGTTTTGTTTTCTTTCTTTTTTGTTATGAAATGATTAGCATCATTAGCATTGAAAATTTATAATACTTGTGTAGTATATGAGCTTGGAACTAGCTATATTTTTTTTTTTACTTTTTTCTTTTATTTTATTTTATTTTATTTTTGTGAGTGAGTGAATGTGTTTGTTTATTTTTTATATTTTTTTATTCTTTTTTTGCTTTTCTTGTATTTGTTATATCTCAAAGTTATGTATTTTTTGTATTTTTTGTATTTTTTAAAACTAAAAACCCTCAAATAAAAATTGAAAATTGCAATTTTAAAAGGAACAGAACGAAAGGGAGCCATTGAATGGAATTTACTATAAATTTGTCCATAATAATTGTAATAATAATTGTAATAATAATTGTAATAATAATTGTAATAATAATTGTAATAATAATACCATGAATTCCGATACCATACTTGTATACAGTTGGCTCTGAGTACTTGATTTCTTGGTTCGTGGAGATTCACGCCGACAGAAAGAATGAGACAAATTTAACAATAAAGCGTACATACCGAGTAATAACGAGCCAAGCACAGCTTAAAGAAGTGAAAATAATAAACTTATTATAACCGAAGAATTCAAGGTGACAAAGAAACCCTTGGACTTACAAAAAGAGTGATAAAGAGATGTATAGGTCCTTAATCAGGTATAGTACAGTCTATTATGGACATGTTGAATTGAATAGTAAAAGAAATGAATACACTGGGGATTACAAAGTTAAATCACTCCATGTATAGGCAGAGATACTGAGAAGAACTACTCCTGCTATATACAAGTTTGTATTGCACGTATTGTGTGCTGGGCATCGTCATCATGAGTACCAGTGGTATTTGATGATGATGATGTGGTTTTTATTTCATGATAAAACTCTCGTTATTGATTGTCACTTAGTATACAAATACATTTACCATAGGTACAGTAATTAATTGTACAAAAGAAAGAAAGAAAACGTGCCAAGTCAAAGAGAAACCCAGTTGATGAAATAAAATCGAGAAAATACGTGTCATTACGTGTTTTTATTTTCAGTTCGTTCTTGGTTCGTGTTTCGTGTTGTTAAGTTCACTGAACTTTAATGGCATGGAAGTTCAAATCTTTGTATATAAATGGATATGCCCGTATCTACAGTATACACGGAAAGAGATATCTTCTTTAGGTTGATATCGTCCTATATATTGTAAGATAATTTCTAATATACTACCAACCTTAAAAAGTAGACTAATCGTATGGCAGAAAGTAATGCCTTTTGTAAATGTAATGGATATTCCGTCAAAACAACCCAATTCAATGAACCAGCATGAATCCATTTTAATAAATACCTTAGGAAAGTAAAACTTCTTTCCAAGTCCTGCAGAGCACCAACAACAGTGCCAATTCTGAGTAGTTTATACTTGGTACTAATTATACGCAGTCTTTGGTTTTTATATACTCAATTCTAATAACATTGTATACAGTACATGAAGTATTTTTTTGGTTAATTTGTACATTGTTCTTAACATCCCACATATCCATTACGTTCTACCTTGGCCATTGAATGAAAATATGAGTCTCAGCTGTTTGACTCGAAGCTAAGGTTTACACATTTTTGTTCGGGGTTAGTTGTATCACGAGATTCCAAATAAACTAAAGAGAATGTCCACTGGAGAGTTGGTAAATTTAAATACAAGTTGCAATATAGTATGATTTTGGAATTCTTGACCAGTCAAAAGAACACTGAATATTCGTTCAATTGAGTTGGTTTTACTGAACACAATTTAGACAGTTGTTGCTTTTTGAATGCCATTCTTAATTTGTTGTTTAAATAAGGTGAACCTAACTGTATGACGGTACAAATGCCCCAATGTCAAGATCATGCTCAGCATCTGCTTCTTTCGTAGAAAAGTTGGTGCATCTTATGGGGTGAGTTGTTCCTGATTTCGGATTTCGCTTCCTGTGTTTCCTTCTCCAGTGAACTTCCCACCGATCGATCTTAAGGGGAAGGATAATCTGCCATCTCACCTCGGGTTAGACGGTGACGTCAATGGTCCTTGCCTCCTCTACTCCTCTTCTTACGGACCTTTCGATGTCACATACAACGGCTGCATTTTTTTTTCCGCTGTGGATAGTTTGGATCTCATAGCTCGCAGGCACTGCCATGGTTATAGGGTGGGTCAGGGAAGCGTTGGCATAGCAAAAAAAAAGTAAAAAATAAACAACAGAAAGCAGCATTCAATTCCACGTCTTTGGATCTTTGAATGTTGGTAGTGGGTAGACACTTTAGGGCAACATTGCGTCGGAATGAAGATACCAATTTGGTGAGAAACATTACGTCCCAGAAATTTACTTTATTTTTGGCTTTCTTATTTTTCATGTTCATCTAGTTGAACATTATGGACTTTGAAATTAATGTTTGGAGAATTTCCAATTGAGCTGTAGGTTTCTAAATTGGCAATGAAGTTGCGATTGCATATATCTATGTGGATACAGCGCCTGGAGAATTTGGAAAAACCGGTATATGATCTAGTCTATCTCATAGGGCTCAATTTGAGTAAGATTAGGAAGTATGCCCATAGATGATAAACGAGCTTCAAAAAGTGTAGTAAGTGTAGGAAACTATGTGTTTCTTACAAGACAGGATTTGAGAGCAAACTATAATGGAATTGCATGGCCATAAGTTAACTCAAATTGCTGGATCCTTTTATCAAGAGATTTAAAACCATATTGAAGGCCTACATGGATTATAGTTGCACCGGCCTCTGATTTCTTTTACCTATCTATTATTTTGTACAGAGTTTTTCATTCAGCATTTATCTAAAATACCGACTTCATCCTGCTGTTATTAGTCTACTTGATCTAGTTAACAGATCTAAAGACATTACAAAAGAACTTGCTTCCAGAAATATGAACACCCTTCAATCCTTAGATGCTATATAATTTCATCATAAATAGATATACTCCATTGCAATCTTTTACCAGCGTTTCTCTTCTTAATACTTTAGTAATACGTATATTTATCTTTACAGAGAATCAGAAGATTCTGGGATCCATCCTTCTAGTCCTCTGAAAATTTAGATACTCGACATATTCTGACGACATGACCCTAATTGTCTCGTTTCCCCCTGAACTATGCTACACAAATCCCAATATTCAAAAATTTTTACCTGGAATGTTTCATCTGAATTTAAATCTAAATTTGAGATTATTCTGAAAATATCATCTGTGAGGAGTCAGTTCAACGGAATTGACATCAAAGTGCAAGATTTACATGTGATAATGTTCACATGCACCAGACGGCAAAGCACTGAAATAATTAAAGATTAAGCAACAGAATTAACCATGCCCGCCAACATACCTAGTAATACAAAGAATTTCACTGTTAATTCTAGTATACAGCGGAGTTTTCCTCTTGGGTTCGTACCTGAAAAAATGAGTGAATGGATATAGGCCTTTCAGAAACATGTCAAATTAGCATTTATATTAAAAATAGATCAAGGACACTGAGTTTTCTTAAATCTTTTGATAGAGTTTGTCGCCAATGAAATGGTTATTAACTTGTAAATTATTGGCATACCCCAGGTTATTTACCATGATACTTTCCGAACAGAGCCTTCAACTATTAAGGAAACTAAGGAAGGTAATTAAAGGTTTAAAGCAAGCAAATACTCAATGACTATTTTGAGGTTCATGGTTAATGGCCTTGTATATACCGAAAATCTTGGTGAATTTTATATAGACTTCAACCTAAGTCATAATAGTATCCACATTAGGGCATTTCCTATGTCTTATAATTAGATTAAAAGACTTTTTAAAAGCCTTATTTACACTGGGAGTTAGATGTTAATTTGTTAATTGTCTAGCAGTTATCAATCTTATTCCTTGGAAGTTAAGAAATCAAAAATAACCTGTTATCAAGCTTTGCTGGAATTAACAACAAAATTAGGCCACTACTGGATAAGAGCTAAATTAAAACTTTTAGTTAAAAAAATTATCAGTAATTAGTGAACTTGAAAGAAAGAAATCACCACAAAGAAAGAAAAGGTTTTGTTAGAGACCAAGAAGCAACTCAAGCCAGACTGTTCTGCCTTAAACTTTGAGGTTTTTTTCATACTTGGCAAGGTACTGAGGACCGAATTCAATTTTTTTTTTTGCTGTAGTGAAAATAGGAGACAGATTTTTGACTAGTCCTATCAAGACTATTCTGTTATTACTTTCTCCTTCTGTCCCAGCCTGATAGTACCAAGGTTTTGCTGTGCTAGCTCTACTTTAGGCGCCAGAGACCAATTTTATTTTAATCAACCGCATATAGTTTTGAAAAAAGAGTTTTATTTGTATAAGAATTTACAGCTTTTACTGTCTTTTTTTTTTTTTTTTATAGGAGTAAAAACACCCCAATTTATTTATTACCGAGTTAACTAACAAAGACAAGTTTTTACTGTCTTATACCTGTCCCATAAATTATAACTCGGATTTACCTATAGCGTCTCGCTTTTGTATGTATTCAAGGTAACGCGACGAAACCCCCGTTTTCAACTTGGTTTTTTAGTAAAACTAAGCTCTTTATGTTTACCTATTTTTAATTTAATTATGAATATTGAAAGATTGAAAGTGGAAAAGCTTTTACGACTGACATTTTCAACATTTTCTTGCTCAACAGCTCAAATTCCGTCAATGTAAAAATATTCAGCTCGTTTCAAGGTTTGCAAAATAGTTCAATATTTCAAGAGTAATCATGTAATACATTTCCATTAAATATATTCTTTCTAGACCAAAGAAATCTATAGTTTTAAAGAATCGCAAAAATCACAACTTTTCTGTATCTTACCTTCCAATAGGTCAACATTTTTCTATTATCAGAATTCGGTCTCTTGGCCCAGTTGGTTAAGGCATCGTGCTAATAACAACTCCTTGAGTTTACGCGAGGATCGGCGGTTCGATCCCGCCAGAGACCATACTTTTTACTCTTGGAATATGATGTATTAGACCTAAATATATTGCTGAACTTATATTCCAAAGTTTTCCAAGAAGAACGATTGAAAGTTAATTAGTGGCCATATGGAGAAGACTTGCTAAATAATTCTACTTCATATCCAGGCCGAGGGCTTGCTTTCTTGCCGTTTGCTTCATATCTGTTCAATCAACTATTATCTTTTATAAATAACATTATAATGCATGTTATCTTATTGGCTACAACGACCCTCCAAATTACCCCATATTTTACAAGAAATGGAATTACTGCGTGACATACAGATGTGGAATAATCTTAAAAAAAAAAAAAAAAAAAAAACTAAACGGTAATAAATTCATTTTACATAAAACACATTGACATTTAATACTCGGCAAGACGCAGTTTACGACCAATCTCTCTGCGGTTAGCTCTATCGTTGAATGCAGGTTCAGGAGATGCAGCCCTAGTACGAACATCATTATAGTCACTGATATCAAAGTAACCATATCCTCCAAGAAGGTAACTGATTTCCTCATCTTCAGTATGTGCTTGTGTACGAGGGGTGTGGGAAGCTCCAACAGTGCGGCCCACAACGTGATGAGTGGGGGCGGGTTGAGCAAGAGTGGGCAAACGCTCGTGTGATCTAGCTCTGGTACTGTACGCAGGAGCATTCTTCTTGGTTGAAGAAAGACGCCAAAGAGTTCTTACCTCCATGAAATAGGAGTTGAGAGTGTCAAGTAGACGGACAGTTTGTCTGTGCTTAGAAGAAGCGCAAATGGTGATGGTGTCTTCCTTGATAATGTATCCAAGACCGTAACCCTCGGGAGAGGTGGGGCCAAATCCAAATAGTTTTAATGCGGGGTTACCACAGTTACTAGTAGACATAATAGTGTTGTTAAGCTTATCCCAACCAGGGTCAGCAAAGATAGAAGGAATCTCGGTAGTAGAAAGCTTGGTACGAGCCTCTCCATTACTAACTGTTTCACTTGAAGAAGAGTTTTCGCTAGTGGGTTCGTTGTCCTCCTCGTCAAGGTATCGCTTCCAAATGCAAAACAAACCATAAAGATGACGATCTTGACCCAAACCAGCAGAACAAGAACGAGTGGTAGCTGTGTGACGATCACAAGCTCTTCTCAAAAACTCGATCTTCTGTGAAGCAGGAACATCCTCACAAAACTTACGTACAAATGCAGCAGACTCCTCAGAAACAGATCTGACAGCCTCAGTACGTCCATGAAGGAAACGCTTGGTCATAGCAGGCTCATATGTGCACTCAACTTTACCATACAAGGCGTAGTAAGCAGCCTGGAAAGCCATTTGCACAAAAGCATCAGGAGAGAATCCCATATTCTTAATTTCCTTCATACCATAGTGTTGAAATTCCAAGGCCTGGAAATCGTTCTGTTCAATAAGATCAGCTAATCGAGTCTCGGCGAATCTAAGAGGCAATGCAAGTTCAGGAACCATGGACCATTCGAGCTTGCGTGGGGTGGTGGTAACGTCACCAAAGGATGCAGGATCACGCTTGGAAGGATCTGGAGATGTAGACGCCCAGAGTGAAGGTGATTGGCCATTAATACTCTTAGCGAAACGTAAAATGGTATCAGTGTAAATATCAGAAACATATCGAAGAACTGTATGTCCATCAACACCAGTGTGCTCAAAATTGATACCAGCCTTTGCATTTTCAGTAACAATAATCTGCAGCTTGTCGTACCAACGGTTAGTACAAGTGCCAACTTGTACACCTTTTTCAATCTCGGAAAGTCCACACAACATGTTGCGGGCAAGGTCTGAGAGGCTTTCTGGGGCAGCATGATCAAGGCAGACAACAAATAGTGCAGAGTCAATTACCTTAATGCAATCATTGTTGGTTGTATCATCATCACGAGTCATGTTTTCACGAATGCTTGCCCAGATACGACGGTTCTCGGTCGTCATGACACCAACAGCGCTCTTTGCAATTTCATTGATAGGAGTTTCACGGGCATCATCAATAATGGTTTGGAAATTGACAGCCATATCAGGCTCAGTCATGATAAGATCGTTGTTGGCGTCAAGAACATCAAACCAGTAGTACTGAGAGTGACAAGCAACTACGATATGCTTTGAGGTAGTATCAGATTGCATGACACATCCAGAGGCTGTTGGAATACGGGAGCTACCAAACAATCGGGAGTACTGGTACATACAAAGATTCTTGCCTCGAATGGCATCTGGAGGAAGTTCCTCACGACGCAAAGCACGGATAAAACGAAGGGAGGATGTAGTGAGAGTAGCAGCACGTTGAACTTGGCTGGTAGCGTAAGGTGTAGAGTCATCTTCCAGTAAGAAGAAAGGATTGAGGTTTAAAACCACAGGCGTATCATAGTTGAGGTAAGAATCGTACCAGAACTGTTCGATAAAACTGGAACGGGTACTGGCATACTTTTTCAACTCTTCCTGTAATTGAGGGCCAGAGGTCTGAAGAAAGTTTTGAGCAGCTTCTTCAGAGTTTTGGTGTTCTCGGGGAGTTTGCAGTGGCTTCAGCACAGCTAGATAGTTTTTAAGTGTATCTGCGAGATCAGGAATTGGCAGCTTTTGAAGCTGATCCTGCTGGGCAAATGTAATTCCAGTCATTGAAAGAGAAGGGAGGATGGTATGAAAGGTAAGAGATCTATGCGAATGTGATTTTTGGAGAGGTTCTTTAGAGAGAAATCGAGGAAATGGCGTGGATTTTATAAGATTCTGGGGTAACTCGGCCTTGTGGTATCCTTCGGACCAGAGGACATTTATTGAACAAAGTTGCAAGTGTGCTGAATAATTCTATACGATTATGTTTATGTCATCTGTCAGGTGCTCCTTGTTTTTCGAAGGACTCACGGAAAAATCAGGCAAACATAAGAGAAACACATAGCAGGGTAATTGGTTATGCCCAGAACCGCGGGTGAGCGGGATACAGGACTAGAACGCGGAAGGAACTGCAGCCCTCGAGAATTCTAGTGTCATGTGAATGAGGTATCAGAAGAGGTGAATATAACTAGCAATGAATGCAGTATATAGACATACTAGATATAGATATCACCGCATAGGGTATAATACAGGCATTACCAGCCATGCTATCAGGATTGATTTGAGTGAATCTTGGGAGACTCTTGGGAGATTTTCCTTTAGCCCGGATAAACTTGATTGGGTCTCTTTGGTTATGATACCTGATGGTTGCCTATTTGGCCTAAGACAACGTGTAGGCGGAGAGTGTTTTGACTGTAGAAGAAAAAATACAAAAATAATAAAAATAGTAATAATAATAACAAATCTGGTCCACGAAATTAGTAGAAATAAGAAGGTCGAAAGGAACAAGTTTGGAGAATGGAAATTTACAATTGAGGAAGATATTGATTTAATATGGTTAGCAGAGTTTGAGATGATTTGGATTTCATTACATCGAGACCGTTGTGGTTGGACATTTTCACCTAGAACTGTGATTGTATTTTTATTATTATTTGAGCCATGAACTCTGATTTTTCAATTGAACTTTAATCTTATGTAATTATTATGAATCATGTGTCATATTGGTGATTAAACATTGGTAATTAATAACAAATGATCGGTAATCAGTTTATGTCATAATACGATAAGTTACAGGGAATGACCTTAATAGTCCTTAATAACAAGCTGCTCATTCGCCTTTTAGGCTACTTCTGCCCCCTTTCAAGCGACTAAAGCTGCAGTTGATTGTAGTAACTCAGTCTCTCTCACTTGGAGAGGTTCTTTAGCTTTTTTTTTTTTTTTTTTTTTTTTTTTCCTTTCCGCTAGTGGCATTATCTCATCCATCTTTCTTCTCCTTAATCTCTTCTTCTTGTCTAATCAACACGTTCCTTTTCTTCACTTCTTGATTTTCTTTCTTTCTTTATCTTTTTTTTCTCATACATAATCCGGTTCGTTCATTCTTTTTAACTTCTTCTTAAACATGTCTTCTTCTCCCAAGCAAATCAAGAAAATCTGCTGTATCGGAGCTGGATACGTTGGTAAGTTTCTCGGTGTATTTTTCGTTTTATCCATTGCGTGAAAATCAAATCACCATATTATCCATTTGAAATTTTAAGCTTGATGGTGTAGTGAAAGCATCCACTCTTGATTCGTTGATCTGCTTTATCAATATAAAACTAACTTTCAACTAAAGGTGGCCCTACTTGTGCCGTCATCGCTCTGAAAGCTCCTCATATTCAAGTCACTATCGTTGATTTGAATCAGGCTAGAATCGATGCATGGAATAGTGATGAATTGCCTATTTACGAACCTGGTCTTGATGAAGTTGTCAAGCAGGCTCGTGGTAGAAACCTCTTTTTTTCAACTGATGTTGAAACTGCTGTGAACGAGGCTGATTTGATCTTTGTTTCCGTAAACACTCCCACCAAGAAATCTGGTATTGGTAAAGGATTTGCTGCTGATCTTGGATATGTTGAGGCTGCTACTCGTAATATCGCCAAGGTAGCCACTTCCAGCAAAATTGTAGTTGAGAAATCAACTGTTCCTTGCAGAACTGCACAATCTATGCGCAAGATTCTCGAAGCCAACGGAAAGCCAGGTGTCCATTTCGATATTCTTTCGAATCCTGAGTTCTTGGCCGAGGGAACTGCTATTCAAGATCTTTTTAACCCTGATCGTGTTTTGATTGGTTCTCTTGATACCGAGGCCGGCAAGTCTGCTGCTGCTTCTCTTGTTGAGGTTTATGCTAACTGGGTCAAGCCTAAGCAGATCATCACCACCAACCTTTGGAGTTCCGAACTTTCAAAGTTGGTCGCCAACGCCCTTTTGGCTCAAAGAATTTCTTCTATCAATGCCATTTCTGCCATTTGTGAGGCTACTGGAGCTGATGTTGACGAGGTCGCTTATGCTTGTGGTCTTGATTCCAGAATCGGACCCAAGTTCCTCAAGTCCTCTGTGGGTTTTGGTGGCTCTTGCTTCCAAAAGGATATTCTCAATCTTGTTTATCTTTCTGAATCCTTGCATCTCCCAGAGGTTGCTCTTTATTGGAAGCAGGTTGTTGATATGAACGAATATCAAAAGATTCGATTCACCAAGAGAGTTATTTCTTCATTGTTCAACACCTTGACCGGTAAGCGCATTGCCTTGTTCGGTTTTGCCTTCAAGAAGGATACTGGTGATACCAGAGAATCAGCTGCCATCACTCTCTGTCAGTACTTCAGACAGGAAAAGGCCAATGTTGCCATTTTTGATCCCAAGGTTGAGGAATCTCAAATCTGGTACGATTTGCAAGATGCCGCCGCTGCCCATGAGACTCTTGACCAGATCAAGACTCAGATTGAGATTGCTTCTGATCCCTACGAAGCTGCTAAGAATGCTGATGCCATCGTTATTGCCACTGAATGGGACATGTTCAAAGACGATAACCTTGACTACGAGAAGCTTTACAGCATTATGAACAAGCCTGCTTTTGTTTTTGATGGTAGATTGATCGTCAACAGAGCCAAGCTTGAAAAGATGGGTTTCAAAGTCGAACAAATTGGCAAGAGTACCCATGATCATGGATTTGAGTAAACAGAATGAACGGATAGCAGTTAAATATAATTATTTACAACAATGTCATTGCTACATAGAGCTTAGTCTTGTATTTTTAGGTATTAATAAGTTTTTTTTTCAAGTTGAATGGACTTTTTCCTAGGTGCAAGCTTAATTCAGCCCAAGTTATATCAAGTAATTCATTAAAATTGATTTACAAGTAAATTTAAGAAGAAAAATGGTAAGTAATTTAACGAGAGTTATAAGAATAAAAAAAATGAAGTTAAAAAAAAAGGTAAAACGGAAAACGCACATTAAAATCCATTTTCCTTGTAAATTATTTGTAGGGTTAGTCGTGTCAGTCATCAAAGGTAATCATCGTAGAAAGAAAAAAAAACAGAAGTCAAGATATTGACTCCAGGAAGAAAGGAAAAAGGCCAAAGGTAATTATAAAAGTTGCTACTCTTCTTCAATTAGATCATATTCAATAGAAGCGGTATTAGGAGATGCATCAATCACGGCTTTGATAGCAGCCAACCAGCGAATTAATTCTTCTTCACTAAGAGCACAGAACCTCATTCGTTTTTCAGGTGTTATCAGTTGCATGCAGTACTGTTTGGTCTTAGACATGGCATCAAGTTCTACCACATCTATCAAGTTTTCAATAGAAATTACTTTCACTGGAGACTTGCTTTTTTCATTCTTGTAAAACACCAAACGCTCGTTAGATAGGACAACCCATTGATTTTGCCATTGTCTATATCTCTTTTTTAATCGCAGTAAATGCCCCGTTTCCAGGATTGTCTCACCATGTTTTGGAGGTGCCAAAGCAGTTTCTTGATCCTCAAATTCTTGGTCATATTGGTTTACGTTTCCCAGCACACTTAGATCAGACTTTTGACGAATATGAGGGCCTGAAGCAGTGTTACCCTTGGGTTTGATTGTAGTGTCTTCTCTTTCTATATTCGAAAGAATTATAGGCGATCCATGATCAGAAGGGCAAGAAGATTGACCTAAATCTTCCTTGCCTGAAAAAATCGAAGCTGAGTTATAGCTATCTTTACTTGTACCAGAAAGAGCAGACTCTACACTTTTAGGAACGCTACTAATGTTGTCAGTAGAGCTCTGTTTGGACGGAGGGGATGGAAGCTTGTTTAGCAAAGTGTTCTCATTTAGATTTTGTCGATTTGTCAAACCTGAAGATGAGGGATTCATTGTCACATTAATGCTGTGTCTTTTAGGAACATGAGTTGGCTTTTGGGTATTTGGATGGCCAAAGGTTGAAGATGTCATTATCGAGTGCCTGTTACTAGCAGGCTTTACACTTGGAGGACTGAAAGGACTTTGAAAGATTGGTTCTACTTCGTCCAGAGTGTTAAGACGTTGGAAGGAGCTCGATAAGGCTTGCTGACTTGCATATTCTAAGGTTTCTTTGAGCTTCGCGACCCATTGCTCGGCATCCTGGGTGGTCTCAGCCCTAAGATGATAATTCTTGCTTGGGGTAAAATATGCAAAGTGATTTGGCTTGTGTTGGTCAGTTAACATGGCAACTGCCATAATATCAGAAGTGCTGATAATGTCTTTTGGTTTATATTCTTTGTCGTCTTTATAATAGACGAGTTGATTTTCTCTCAAAACAAACCATCGTTTTTTCCAAGTCTAGATATGGATGTTAGCAAAGAAAATGAATCATGGGCAGATCAAGCATACCTTTCTTTTACCCCGTTTGTAAAGCCACCCACTTCTAATATACTTGTCCTGTGTGAAAGCATGGGCTATACTTCCAGGCAAGTTGGAGGAAGTATTAATTACATCTTGGGCAGACATAGGGTTTTTAGAAGAACCAGCGTGCGAGACGGAAGTTGTTGGATCTTGAAGTGAGATTTCTTGCTCTCCTAGTCCGCCATTCTTCAAGTCAACAGATTTTCGAAAGCTTCTTTGGCTCAAAGGAATCGACTTTCGTGCAGGAATCACAGCTGGGGTAGTTGCTAATGCACCCTCCGGTAGCGAAACAGAAGGCTGAGATAATACTCCTGAAGTAGACATGGTGTTGAAGAGTAAGCGCAGAATGAAATTTGATAAAACAGGTGGACAAAATATAAGGATACAAAGCTTGGAAATCAGAAATCAAGAGAACTTTGAACTCAAGAGCGCCTATAAAATCAACGATTTCAAACCGAAATACTTAAGCAAGGCAAGATAACTATACTTCTCAAGCACAAGTTCTGAAATCCCAGCACTGTTTCTAATGAAACGGACCTGTTGAAAATAAAGGAGGAAGAAAGAAAGGAAGAAATCTAATACAAGGGGAGAAAATTAGTTGGGTGTAAATTAGGGGGTCACGCTTGTTTGGTCGACACTTGTTGATGAGTTGAACCCCTAACCACTCACTGACCTAATTATAGGGTTAAACTGTGTTTTAATTTACCTGAAAGACAGGCTACAAAACGGTTATGAGTTTGAATGAAAAGCGGATGAGCATATATAGTACTGTGGAATGAAGTTAAACAAGTCGATGTATCTATTTCAATATGGTGGAGATTAATTTCTTGTTATATACTCTTCCTAGGCTACTCTCGTTAGGCTTGGTGTAGGATGATCAATAAAATCGTTACCATGTGTTTCCATAAGTCAGGTCAGGCTTTCAAAATCTCATGAAATCAATGATTTTCACTCTCTCACTCCGATTGTTACAGGTACGGGGTAATAAGGATGAATTACCTCTTGTTTCTTTATAATCTCTTTTAGATAATATTCAATGGTCTTTTTCAAAGCACTTCATGGCGTAAGCACATTGGCTATTAAATATTTGTACTAGTGGCTGTTCTTTAAGGAGAAACTTGAGTGCTAGACCTGTTCAGTATCATTCCCCAAGTCTTCTTTTTGTTGGGCGTTGGTAATGAGATCGTATATGGCATATAGATTTAAGGTTGCTGGTTTCTCTGACAACATATGCTTCTTTAAATGGCCTACGAGCGATGCACCAGGATGTGAAAGTGTAAAGTATTCATGTCAGTCGATTTTGATGCATTTCACTTGCGTTCCTTTGTGGTTAGAATCGCATATTACGAGTAAACCATTCCCTTTGCTACTGGGGTTTCTGGTTATAACTATATATCCTTATTTTTGTGACACAAATTTAGCCTGCCAAAAGTGCTTTATTCTAAAAGGTTCAAGACTTTATTCACTTGAAAGGGCCTAAATTTATAGTATCGATTTTAAACAGTGGACTGGAATTTAAAATAGCTATAAAACGGCTGTACTGAATAAAAGAGAAAAGTGAAATATTAATTCATGCTCTGAAGAAATATTTGTAGAGTTAAGTATTATAATTAAAACTTTTTGCTTGAATCAAATTCATTCAAGTATAGTCAATGTCAAACAGCACCCAAAAGTAAGTACAAAACTTCAGAGACCACGATTCTAAGATATGAATATAATACATCATTTTGATGAAAGCATTAATTCAATTGCATTGAAAAGCTCCTATAGTAATTTTTCAGGTTTCAAATATTCAAGATCTGAATGCGGGGTGATTGCACCTGAAAATGGTAAATTTGGTCAAGATCAAAAGGATAAACCAAGATATTGAAGAAAGCATTCAAATGGTTTATCAACAGTATTTTGATAGACTACTGAGGCAATTAAGACTAAACAGTAAATATCTAGAGGTAAGATTTTTCATATGGTCAATCTTAAATTGTCCAGGTTGTGAAATTTTCAAAAGAAAAAAGATAAATTTCATAAGGAATATAAGAAGTGGTTATAGTACTGATATATTGTACATAACTTCATAAATTTTAAGAGGTTTATGAAATGAGATAAGAAGTAAAAGAGAATCAGCTTCTTGTCGAAGATTATTAAAAATCGAGCAAAATCAGTAAAGCGGTAGTATTCTGTAGGTTGATCGACCTATTTACATAACCTCCTTATTGATTTTGGATATGCTTGGTACTGTTTTTTATCGCAAATCACCTACATAAAAGCAATAAACATAATGCCTGTTTGTAAAAATACATGGTGGGATCATATCCTAGAAATGAAATTTGATCGTCATTTAATCTTATACAAAGCAATTTCATCTACAATTTGCAACTCTCGAGTCCAACTAAGAATAAATTTGAAAATGTTACAACAATCTATTCTAACAATAATTTTAAGCCCATTACTTTTTATTGTAAAATAGCAGAACTGGTAAACAGGGCTATTCTTACCTAGGACGCTATAATACTTCATTTGTAGATTTGAACTTTTGGCTCCAGTATAATTTCTAAAATTCTTACACAATATCTTGGATATTTGTTTCATTTGTTAGTCAAACAATATTTAATCTGGAGTGTACTAAGTATAGGCAGATTCCTCGAAGCACAAATAGAAATGATATCACAAAAGTTGGGAAATATGTCATAACCAGATGCTAAAGTAGAACATGAATGTTCAGGGTTCTTTCTATATCTGGTTTAAAAATAGATGCAATATACTTGGTAGCTACTCAAATCTTATCACTTGAATTACAGAAAAAGTTTTGGTTATTCTCCTTCTTCAATTATGGTCCAGTACTCAAATAAGATATTTGTGGACACAACCTGAGAAATTTAAGCCGTAATAAGAATTGTAAACCGCTTTAAAAGTCATAAAATTAATTAATATCTATAACTCTATCTGAAGTGTTAAATATAATAAACTTGGAATTGCAAAATTTCATCAACGTCTTAGGGCTACTCTTGAATTATAACAAGACAGATAGTAATGGAAAAAGTTTGGACTTTCTAGAGTAAGCATTTACCCATATAATCATTTGGTCTGCAGAATGATGTTACGATAATTCTCAGATTGTTAAACTCTGTAAATGGGACCCTCCTTTGTAGGCCTATAATTGTATGAAAACACTCGATACACGTAAAGTATATAGTCTAAAATGCGGTACATGAATTTCAAGTATTGCTATAGTAAAAGGGAAAAAAAAGCCTTATATACTTACTATACTCAATAAGGAGGATATATGATTTTGTGTTAGTATTACTACAAGCAATCAAAATGGTTAAGGCAGTTGAATCCGCTTATAACGATGGTTAATCTCGAGGTGATTGAATGAAGCTCCATCTTTCAAAAACAAATACCAGCATTTAAAAGCGGCCTACTAGCTCCCCCTTCAAATCTTCATCCATCAGCTGTGTACTGCCATATTCAAATCCAGGTTAGCTAACCTTTAGGGTAAATATTGTCATAGGCTGCTAAAAATTGAAACCAGTTACGTGGTGAACATCCGAGGAATTCTACTACATTCAATAATTAGAACCAGTTATTGATAGTGGAACCTTGGTATTTTTACTTAATTGAATTGATTCTAGATTCCACCAATAAATACTGTCTCTTTATGACTTCATCGCACTTTTTACTATTCCTTCTAAACGAGGGGTTGGAGAACAAGGAGATGCAAAAAAGGCCAAACTTCAATTTTTTGCTTCAAATATTATAACTAGTTTATAAAGATCAATAGGTCAAAACCAATTGAATAACAATCTCAATTACAGAATAACAAGAGGGAAGCTCACATAAAAAGCGATAAGGTCGATATAACTGAAAACTAGGTTTTAAGATGTTGACTTGCCTCGCTTATTATTTGAGTTACATGTCTTGGATAAAAGATGGCTCTCTTGTGATATCAAAGATAAGGGAATATTACGGGGTTTGAACCAACTGCAAAAAGGAAGAAGGAATTAATGCCTAGCAATGAAATTGTATCTGTCAATTTGTTTGAGATAGGGTCTAATTACCTAGGTGCTTTTTTTTAGCATTGCTATAAATCACTGCCAGTTTATAAAAAACACATTCATCAATATTGTATCATGGGGTTTAACAATAAGACAAGAAACCCAAAACAAGGAAGTTTCTTAGATATACATACACTCTATCAGTTCTTATGGGTTGGTATTTTCTTGTTTGTCGTCAACCTAACTTGATAGAAGAACGTTAGTTTGGTATATGAAAGTTCTCATTGAAATGTATTGTGCCCAGTTGTATAGGATGATCCTTGATTTTATGCGGTACCGTTTGGACAACAAAATGCAATAAGCTTATCAACATAATTCTAATGAAACTCATTGGGTAAATAGCGGATCCAATATCATATAGACAAACATAATAGTATTAGAAGTCCCTCTTCATGTTCTAACAAAGTCAAAGGTATAAGGGCATCAATTATATACAAGATCACAAGAATAGCATGCTCAAAATTATCAGGCCCACCCCTCTATGGTATATCAAAATCAATGGTATAATACGTATAAACTTGTGAAGATCATTAAAGCATCATAGCCTGAATCCCAATTTCGTTTGTGTCGAGTCTAGACAAGACTGAGTGTATTTGTATTGCCTGAAATCAATCTTCAAAAGGACAAAAGTTATTAGTCTCATATATACATAAATTGAATAGAAAAATAGGACAAAATCATAACACATGAACGATATATATAGTAGGCCTGAGAATAGGATAGATCCCATAATTGAGATACCGTATGACCTAGCTAACTCAACCAACTGGTGAAACTATATTAGTATTCAATGCTGAATCTGTTTATGTCATAAGTGGCATATGGTATCGCATCGCTGCACTCTTGTTGAATTTCAAATATTGCCTATCTGATATTTACAGATATAGAACATATGTCTGTGATTGAAAAAAAGATGTTAAAGCTTTCAAAAAAATTAGGATATAAAGTTGAATCAAAATAGTTTGAGCAAACAATTATTTGGTATCTGGGATAGTTGTGGGAATGTAGCAAAGTTAAAAGATCTTCTGTTTTGTTTCTTAAGTCAGAGCAACTCATTTCAGCTAAGCTCAGAATGTTGCCGAGGTTATCCCAATGGCATAGCCTGCCATATTACTCTCATTTTCTTTCTCCTATGGTAAAATAAGTCACAAAGAATTCAAGTAGCATTGGTACAACACACCTCTAAAACTCTGAAATCTTTTAACCTGAATACTTCACATTGGTATGAATCGCGTTTTTTTCGTATATTTTTTGATCTTGTAGATATGGAAAAACAAGTTAGACAGACAAAAGAAATCAAAGATAATAAACAAGTAATAGTAGTAGTAGTGAAAATAAAAATAGTAAAAAAAAACACAAGTAAAACAAGATGACAAAAGATATAAAAAAGCAAAGCACAAAATGAAAACAAAGATACTGGTACATATACATAAGGCATTCAAAAAGCAACGGTCGAGCCGAAGTGCTTTCGTGGTGTGTTTTGTAGAATCATTTTTTTGGAGGACGAGAAATGGTTCAAAATAAAGTGATAATAAAGAGCAATGTTAAGAAAAGTAAGAATTGTTTTTTTGTTTTGTCAAAGATCGACTAGATTAAGCGAAAAAGAATTTCAAGCTAGATGGTATACCAAAAAAATCAGGCTGCTTAACGGTGAAAGGGAGGAGGGGATTTTTTTTTTTTACACTGTCGTGGCAGTATGAGTTGACTTTTCTTCGAATTTTTAGGCGCATCATTCCCTAGTGACTCCTGAACGTGATGTATTTCAAACTTTATGAAGGCTGGCGACCTGGCGAAACTGCCGGTGATGTACTCTGCTGCTGCTGTTGTGGTTGTTGTTGACGCGCATGCTGAGATGGCACCACAGGCGGTTGTGGCTGTGAGGTCGTGCTACTAGCCGATGTTACGGACCTGCTACCAGACTGGCTGGTGGGCATACACCAATGTCTATGATAGTTCCATGCCTTTAGCTGACAGTTTTTGCTACAGTACTTAGTTCGTTTACACCGTCTGCACTTTGCAAACTGGCGAGGAAACGATTCCCAGCGACCACATTCAAAATTGGCACACTGGCGAACTCCACCTTTAGACTCATCCTTGCGGCATGAATTTCGCATGATTGCGCCAGCCCAATATTTCATTTCCTCAGAAAATTGTCGGGTGGTGAACTGTTCAACCAAGGGGAAAATATTCTGAATAGCGCCTTTGAACTCGTCATCTATATCCTGGACAGCTTCGAAGTCGTAGTTTTCATAATCCCAATGATCAGGGTCCAAGACATGATCTTCGTGACATGAGAAGGATCCGCTGCAGGGATCTTCGTCAATATCCATAAGATCAGCCGAAGGCTCTCTGGAGTCATTACATTCATTATTACAGTTGAGCAGGGGATCATTAGGATTGCGGGTGGAAATATTGGGGACCAAATGGGTCTGTTGAAGTTGATCGCGTAAGTACGCATATTTGGAAAGAAAAGCTAAAACTTCCAAGCACCAAACTACGTCTTCATCGCGTGGCATTAGTTTACCATTCATAAATGTGCGGGGAGGGGAGTTCGTATTAGCAGCCGTGGAAGCTTGAATAGCGGGATTGGGCATGCGTGGTTGAGGCTGTTCGGTTGTTGTTGCTGGTGCAGGAGCCTGTACAGTCTCGGGACGAATAGCAGTATCCCAATTCTCCAAGGAATCATCTGGCCCAGCTTCAATACCTATTTCAGTGGGTAAAACTGCTCGTGCTTGATCCTGAGGGGGATTGGGAGTATCCAATCGAAGATGAGAGGTAGGAGTTGCGGCCGCTAGTGAGTCTGCGTCCTGGGGAGGAGCTGTGGCGGGACTATTGTTAGAAGGTCGAGGATCATCCAAAATCATGGATGAAGATGCAGATGTAAAGGAGTCGGACATGGTTGGTGGGTTTTCCCGGTTTGTTGTAGCAGTGGGATAGGAATCTACTGTAGAGGCGATGGAGGTAGCCACTGAGATTAAGGAAGGGGTGACGGACACAAATGATGCCGCACCAGATGTTCTGGTGTTTGCAACAGTATCATTCCGAAGTGCGATTGTGCGGTTGCGAACGTCGTCAGACCCGGCGTTTGCTGTGAGCTGTTGATTATAATGAAGGGATTGGTGCACTGAGGTAAAGTCTGGATGGGTTAGTTGGAAACAACTCAGAGGGTTTGGGCAATTTAGAGTGAGTGGGGGTGGCAAAGAAAAAATAATAAAAAACAGCAACGAAAAAAGTAGAAAAAAGGCAGCAGCACCAAGAAAGGAACAAAAGCAGTGCCAATGGAAATAGATGAAAGCAAGTACAGAATGAACGTAGTAGTATTAATAAAAACTTACCTTTTGAGCACTTGAATCTGGCCATTAGTTGAAGATAGTTATCCAGCACGGTGGCAATAACAGGAATAATGCCACAGAAAGCTACACGACAACGAATGTCTTCAGTACCACGAGTGCCCACGAATACGAGGCACTGAAAAGCTAGAGACCATTTCCAAGCAGCAAGAGTTTCTTTCGTGACAAATTCATGCTCTGAAAGTTGGTGGGTACTGGAGGTTGTAGAGGAAGTAGTAGAACTACTGTTTATATCGTTGTAGTGGCACTGTTTAAGGATTGAAACTAAACGCTCGATGCCGCCATCAGTTGAAAGGGTATCTCTGACGCGAGCGGAAGAGGATGCTAGATATGTGAGATGATTGAGAGAGTATATTAGAGGTCGGTCGGAGGTACAGTCGAGGGCTCTTCTGTCGTAGAGGGAGGTGGTGATAGAGACAGAGGCTCTATTGAAAGGAACCGATCTAAAGTTCGTTTCTCTCATAATACATGTGTAGTCGGAT
>JAJLWW010000052.1:53720-143544 GCA_030570935.1 Geotrichum klebahnii
AAAAAAAAAAAAAAAGAATTAGGCTGGAGTTGGGAAATGGCCAGTTACAACAGAAAGTTTTAAGGGAATAGTTAATCAGAAGAGGTTTTCGAAGAATTCAAAAAAACCTGTTTAATTTAAAAACGTCTTGTGTGAATTAAAAACAGTGATTGCAATGTTGATGATGATGGTGATGGTTGTTCTTACGAAGGTGATATCGATGGATGAAGAATATTGTAGTAGATGGTTGTGGTTGGAGGTGGTAGGTTATTGGAGTGGATAGATTGTGCGAAATAGAAGAGAATAATTCGAAGATTACAGTAATAAAACAAAATTAATCAAGCCGAATAACAATAAAAATCAAATTGAAACACTGCAAAACCCAAGTTGAAAAGCGGCCAAGACTTTGTAGTAAATTATAGTATACCGTGGTAATTATCAGAATGCCAAGGTGGAAATAGATTTGTTTTCGTTCTTTAAACTGACGAACTGAGGCTGCCAGTTAAAGTCGTCAAAAAATGACGATCGGTGTAGGGTAGGGGTTATTCAATATCTGACGTGGGATAAATCATAAAATATGACAAAAAAGAAATTTTTTTCATTTTTACGTCACAAATACCATGTCACGCTTTGCCACCTCAGATTTCATAATTTGATCACGTGAATTATCGCGCTGAGTAATGAAGATCTATTTTATCATAATTGGTCTACCACCACAACAACTACTACGAGATGGTACCAACCAACTACCAAAGCAGAAGTTTTATTTCTTCCCCTCGTTTCCTTGACAACGGCAACCTCTCTTGCTAGCCTGGTAGGTAGTCAAATCTTCACCTCAATCTCATGCTTATCCATCATAAACATCCCAAGCATCTACACCGCTCAATTCTCATCTTAAGTGTATTGTCAAAAAAATGTATTACATTACTTTTCTTCCCATATCTACTCCCCGTCTCTTCGTCTTTTAATATACCTTCTCTTCTTTAACGGTTGGACTTGGCAACACGTTCAAGCTCGTCCTTCTTCTTGATGGCGTAAGAGTTGGAAGATCCCTTACCAGCATTGATGAGCTCCTCAGCAAGGCATTCAGCAATAGTCTTGATGTTTCTGAATGAAGCCTCACGAGCACCAATAGTCAACAAAGCAATAGACTGGTTAACTCTTCTCAGAGGAGAGACATCAACAGCCTGTCTACGGACAGTACCAGAAGATCCAATTCTGGTAGAGTCTTCTCTGGGACCAGTGTTGACAATGGCATCAACAAGAACCTGCAAGGGGTTCTGGTCAGTGAGCAAGTGGATGATCTCAAGGGCGTGCTTAACAATGCGAACAGCCTTGAGCTTCTTACCGTTGTTGCGACCGTTCATCATCAGTGAGTTGGTGAGACGCTCAACAATAGGGCACTGAGCCTTGCGGAATCGCTTGCTAGCATATCGGCCAGCAGAGTGAGGAAGGTATACAGCACCTCGGATTTGAATGTAATCAGTCAGAGAAACGTCCTTAATCTCAACATCGTCGAAAGACCATTTGTTGAAAAGCTTGATGGAACCAGACTCGGCAACAAGGTCGGCTGGCAGAGCTGTGAATCCTTCGTAAACGAAAACTTCCTGTTCTTCTTCGATCTGTTCTTCGATCTGTTGTTCTTCGAGCTGCTGTTCTTCGACGTCAGACATGTTGGGCGGCGATGGATATTAGTTTATGGTGGTGGTGAAATTTCCTGGTCAGAGGGGAACAGGGAAAAAAAAAAATTAAAAAAGTTGAAATTTTTTGTGAGTGGGTGTCTGGGCGTTTGGTGGTGAACTCTGTAGTATTGTTCGTTAGTACTAATCAATGAGAGTAACTTGTATGCTCCTCTTACAAGGTGCGTATTAGCCCTTACCCATATTTTCATAATGTTGAAGCACAATTTCCTATTTAGGCTAATAGGTATTAAAATTACAGAGACTGTATATTTGAGTCTGTGACTGTGACCTTTGTTGCGGGTTTAGACCTTATGTGCTCTTGGTCAGGGACATGTGTCGCACTGTGGCTACTGTAGAGTAGCCTAAGTATTAACCTGCTAGGAAGAAATGACAGTTCAAGAACGCGTTTTAAAAGTTGATTGAAGTCTTTCAAGTCAATTTCGTTTAGAGCTTACCATATTATATGACGGTGGTGGTTCTGCATATCAGTAAACGATTTAGACAGTCGTCTGACTTCAATTTGACCAGGTTGAAATTTAGTACTGGATCAGCCGTACGTACGGCTAAACCTGCAGTTGGCAATTCGGACCCTTTTGCCTGCTACTGATTGAAGCTTTGCATGGGTTAAATATTAAGATAATGGTTCTACTTAGAGTGTGTTTTTAATTTTGAAATATGCTACGTAAACTATATCACTCTTAAAGACGAGGGTCTAGAAGTGTTGTGTAATTTGTGTTTTGTCATTGTACAATTGTTTTTTCTGAATCATAACATGTGCCATGCACTTACCGAGCATAATGTACCAACAAATAATAGCAATCCACTTAATTCAAAGATAATAAAGTATTTCATATTAATAACAAATATATAACAGGATAATGAAAAAAGTATACATAAACTAATATTAATATAATAAATTGAACTATTAATAAGGTTGTTTTTGTTTATGGTATTCAATATTTTTTCTTTCAACCTGACCAAGGTTATGAAATTAGACTTTAGAGTAGAAGACCACTTTACGTGCTAAGATAGATCATTAATCAATACCAGATCAAAGCCTTGACTCAGATATCAATTCACAAACATATATTATACATTGTATCTGAGTATAAACAAATTAGCAAAAAAAAATAAATTTGAGGAAAAAAAAAGAAAGAAAATAAAAGAGAATAAAAAAGAAAATAAGAATAAGAATAAGAACAAGAATAACCTTTGGGTTGCCTAAACGTCATACTACTGAGCTTAGAATATTGGACTACAATAACCCAGTCCTAATATTCATGATGCATTCGTAACTGGCTCCTTTATTTTAGGTTCCTGGCGCCTAAGGTAATCATAATAACCAGGTATTAATTGAAATATATGAAGGAGCCAATTATAAGCTCGATATGGACATATTAAAAGCAAGTAAAAATATGGTAGAAACCTGGTATTAGTCTGACACGAGATCTGACTCCATTTGACTCTTGTCTGACACTAGATTGAGCAACTTGAACAGATTTAGCTCAAGGATTTCGGGTAGGCTGAATCACCTCCCCAAGACTCACGGCTATTAGTACATGAAATAACTAAAACATACCAAAAACAAAGAGAAAATCCTACTTAATAACTAATATAAAGCTCATTAAAACTTGATCATATGCTGAATTGGAAACAACTCATTTTTTAGTCAAATTTACTCATGTACCTCTGTGACCAATGAAGACCAATATCCCTATTTGATCTACATTCTCATATTAGTTTCCATACGGTTTTTATATAGTCAAGACTTCCCTTTTAAACTAGATTCAATTAAATAGTTAAACTTCACTTGTCATCTCGTCAATTCTATATCAGAAACAGCTGGTATAGCTGTTTTAAATTAAAGTGAGAATTTGGCCAAGGTAAAAGTACAGAAAACCAGTCCGAGTTTGTGACACACATATGAACGTAACTTTAGTATTGTTAAATACCTATAGATACCATAATTATATGCTTTTTCTCACACACTAATAAGAAATTCAGTAAAACGATAAAAAGTAAATAAGCAAAACAACATAAATTCATTTACTAATGTAACACACAAAAATTATCCGCCGTTATAAACGGTTTTTCTTCCTTCAATTTTTATTCGATGTCGTTTTCTTCGTACATCTACATGATATGAAATAATCCAATTTATAAATATTTGTAAATATTACTTGGGATTTAAACCAACCAGAAAAGATGACAATGAAAATTACAAATAACATGAATAATTGTACAACTCATACTAGATTCTAGAGGTCTTAAAGATTGAAACTTGGAATTCAGTATTATCAAGTTCATCTATTAGTAATAAAAATAAAAATTACAAAAATTTAACTCCGATGCAGGGAATTGAACCCTGATTTGCCCGGTGAGAGCGGACCGTGCTAGCCATTACACTACATCGGAAAGTTCTGAAAATGACTAACTTTTGACCTACAGAAGCTTAATAAATAACAAATCTTTACCTTTATTTTTGATTTTTTTTTTGAAAGCTTTAATTCATGCGACACGGCTATGTAATGGGGTGATAAATTTACTGAACATTAACTGGACATTTTTGTGGACAATATCTGACTCGTGGAGTGGCTTCCAAATTCTTTTTAAGGAGGAGGAGGAGTGCAAATGCAGAGGTATTTTTCGGGCTTAAATTGAGGTACACATGAACAACTTGGTGAAAAGCCAAATCTTACTGAACTTTTTTGAAATTGACGGAGTCTAATAGCCATTGAGCTGAAGATCGTTAAGCAATGCATTTTATTTTTATATAATTTTTATTTCTTTTCTTATCTTTGTTAGTTGACTCGGTAATAAATAAATTTGGGTCTTTTTACTCCTATAAAAAAAATAAAAAAAAATAAAAAAACTACTCCCAATTAATATGACACCTATTCTGATGGAATATTTCACTCTTTGATATTAACACAAAATATGAAATATATCAAATTCCAGTTTATCAATCTGCTTACACTTAGATAAGACAGAAATCTAATGTGAAAAGCAACATGGTGTGGTGCTCTATGAAACATTAATGGAGTCCCTGTCTGTCACAATTAAGATTCATCTAATTTAATTTTATACAATTGAATTGCTAAACAACACATGCTCTTCTACGAATTCAAAGAGAATCGAACGATGGTTTGGCAGACTCAGTGATTGTCACAAAAGTTTCACTCTTCTTACTACGACACTGACGCGAGTCTGGTCAAGCATTGAACTCTTGAACATGAACTGAAATGGAATAAAACAAAAGAGGGTATCTCGCCACAAACCATAGAGCAAACAAGAAACAAAATTTGTTATAAACAACTTGCTATCGCATGTTTTTTTTTGAATTTACAAGAACAAGTATATATAATATATTCTGGATTTTCTACAATAATCGGAAAAATTTCCGTGACAACTGATTCAGACTCCAACCTTAAATTGATTTGTGCCTACTAGAGCAAGTAAGAAATGTTTTAACAAAGAGGCAGTTCATACTGCCTATATGAAAGACTGGTCTCTCTCTATGATTGCTAAAATCACCATGGGAAAAATATAAAATGGCCCGTTTAGCGGAAAAGTGGTGATCACATCTAACGACATACTGGAGTGTAGTTAAGCAATAAATTCTTTGTGGTCATAACAGTGATCGTTTGCTGAGGTCAATACATTGTATTTGAGAAGTAACTTCTTGAATCATTACAATCACAGTCTTTGCCAACTTATCCGTAGCCAGTCACAAGCAAGTTAGTTCAATCAAATCATATAAGCACTTTGCCAGTGGTTGGATAAATTTATGCCATCTAGAAAGGTACGTCAGGCACTGAAATATTCTCCCGCCATGAATACCCTTTAGATTTTTTCATATGATAATAATATATATCTTCAAGTAGACTTTTTATATTTGAGTCTGGCTGGTAAAAAGTATCAGCCACATATAAGACCTTTTTAGTTTTTCTAAAATATTTTCTATGATCCGAGTTTCTTTATTTATTTTTCCCATAGTTTGAGCAGCAAGGGTTTCCGTTGCGGATAGATGTTGGAATCGAATTTCCCCACAAAAAACAATTACAAAAATCACAAAAATCTAAAAAATTGGCCAAAGAATCACACGGGACAAATTCACAAATAGCAAAATAAATAGGTCTTCAAGGCTTAATGTTTTCCGATTTTCAGATCTCCGATTCCCTAACTTCTAAAGACCAAATCATCCAACCCTCAGGTGTTTGTTGTCTACATTCCACCATTCGTTTTATCACAAGCCAAAGCAACCTTTGAGCCATACTATACCGTACCAAGTTATTTAAAGCTTAGTCCGCCATTCCTTATTAAATACTAAATTTTAATACAATGAGTCTCAGAGTCTCAACTAGAAACAAAACAAACTTTATTATTGTCCCTCTTTATCACTATTTATTGCTACTTCAAACCTGAAAAGTTTTTTTATTCTCTCCTCCTTCTTCCTTCAGAATTTACACACCCTTTTTTCTTTTAGTGACCTCTTTACTCTCATGTCAGTAACAGTACCAAGAGATAATAGTCGTAAACGTAACGGGCCTCTCAGCGGGCCCTCATCTACATCTCCAGCTCCTACCCACCATTTACCAGCTTATAAAGCTTCACTTCCCCCCGCAGCTGGATCATATCTTACAGTCAACAACACTGATTTTATCAAGACTCAGTCCTTTTTAAATCTCACTACTTCTGCGCTTTCAGGCGTTTTTGGGTCCCAAGTTTCGTTATCTGAACTTGCTGGGGACGATGCAGGGCAGCGCTCAGGGACAGAGTCGGAAGGAGCTGCCGCCACTGGCAGCCGATTTGGAAAACCGCCCAAGATCGGTCATACCAGGAAATCAGCAAGCATTGACGATTATGACGATTTTTTAAAGGATGCAAATAAATCGTTACATAGAGCTTTCACCGAGCCAGTAGCCAGGCGGCGACGCGGATCAATGCCATTCTATAATCTAGATGCTTCATCTGTTCAAGGACGAAAAATCCTAGCTCGACGTACAAGTTTACCAGCCTTGACTCCAAGCCAAGTACCTGTGCGACTATCTATTACTAATTTGTTGATCCGCTTAGTGACGCTCTTTGCCTTTGGGATTGCATATGGAGAATTAGCACGCAATCTCCACGATAATCACCAGGTTCCTAGCGGCACTTTGGACATTTCAGTGTCCCAAAACACAGCTGTTTACTCTTTGGTCTGGGGAGCTCAAGGGATTTTTCTCGGCTTCATGCTTCCGTTGTTTGACTGGCTGTTTCCTGGGTCTACCGATTTCCGTGCGTCTTTTGAAAGCAAAGGGGGAAATGATTGGAGTTCTATTATTCGTGCTGTTTCCGCATTCATGGGATTAGGACTTGGAGTAAGAAAACTTCCGTGGGATTCTTCTGCTCAGGTGGCTGCGTTGTGGGGTTTAGTGAACCCTATCTTATGGTATATGTTTGATGGAACGCGTAATGGACTTTTGTTATCCTGTGCAACTGCTGTTTTTGGCACTCTTGTTTTTGCCGTGGCGTTCCCATCTCATCTCCCTGAAGCGGGACTTTCTTCCATATACATGGCAGTTGCTGGCTGGGTTGCTAGTGTTTATTTTTGCTGCAGCATTTGCTTTGGAAACATCGGCCGTAGGATTTTGACTTTTGACGTTTCAAGTGTTACTCGTCCGTAGCATTTCCTCTTACTTCTCTCTACTTTCTGAGGTTGCTGTTGCTGCTTTTGTTGTTATATAAATATTCTTGAAGTTGAATAAAATTGAAATATCTTTGCTGCTTTATCTTGAAGTTCAATCCATTTACCCATACAGAGTTAAGCACGAATGCTGAGCAACCTTAGTTCCAAGCGCGGCCTATGGGCGGCACCCACCATTTGGGCTCCTAATCACTGTAATCGATAGTGACGATTACCACTAGTAGTGCTAGTTAACTATTACACCACTCAAAATCTTGGCTGAATTTCAGAACAGGAATCTCTATCCGATTAGGCCATGTATTGTACCTTCTTTATATTTTTATTTTTCAAACGAATAAACTTCATCCGAAAAGCTGCCAAAGGCTGCAAATTAACTCCAAGAGCTGCTCCCTTTTTCATTATCATCTCTCATTTATAAACAATAATGAGCAAAATACTTGTCAAAGAGCGAAATACTTAATATATTCCATTAATCAAGAATAAAAAAAGATGACGTGCAAAGACATCTGAACTTCTTCCCTTCTTCCTTTTACCTTCTGAATATATCTTTCTCTTTCCTTTGGATTTAATTCCTTTTTTTCAAAAATACCTCTATCAAATCTCTAGTGTCTAAGTCTAGTCCAAATCATAGTTCTAGTATCTCAGTATCAGTTTACCTCGCTTGCATTTGAATTTGGGCTAGCATCATCACGAACAAGAAAGACATATACTACCAACATCACGATAATCACATTCACAATAGCATTCATAGCCGCTAATAGCTTCAAAGACCAAATATATAAATACTGAAACTAACATGGATATCAAAAATATTGTGGATCAACCACCTAAACCAAGGGTCTATCTTGACATTACTATTGGAGGAAAACCCATTGGACGAGCAATTTTTGAACTAGTAAGTAATATATCCTATTCAACTGGGATGCCTTTTTTTAATTAATTATCTCTTTTTATTTCATAACTAACCCCGAATCCTCTTATTAGTTTAATAAAGGTATGGAAAAGGACCCTATTGTCCTACAAAAATATTACCAGATTGATTAACCGTATTGATAAAATAGAAGTCCCAGAGACGGCAGAGAATTTCCGCGCTCTATGTACAGGCGAGAAGGGATTAGGAAAGTTAGGTAAACCATTATGTTTAAAGAACTCAAAGTTTCATAGGGTCATCAAAAACTTCATGATCCAGGGAGGAGATTTTACGGCAGAAAATGGTACTGGTGGGGAAAGCATATACGGAGAAAGATTCAAAGATGAAGGGTTCACAGTAAAGCATTCGGCTCCATTTTTACTTTCAATGGCTAACGCTGGCCCTAACTCAAATGGATCACAATTTTTTGTGACTACGGTGCCTACCCCTCACTTGGATGATAAGCATGTTGTATTTGGAAGCCTGTTGATAGGAAAATCAGTGATCAGAATGGTAGAACATACTGCTACAGGGTCTGATGATAAACCTGAACAAGATGTGATGATAAGCGATTGTGGTGAAATCCCCGCACATGCTAATCTCGATGATTACATAGTAACTGACGGCACTGACGATCCGTACGAAGACTTTCCTGGAGACGAAGCCTCGGTGCGAGGAAATACCAGTGATCCTCTACCTGCATTCAAAGCAGCTCAAATGGTTAAAGATATTGGCACCGAACTATTTCAAACCGCGAAGGGTGATGCAATGCGCAAGGAACTAGCTCTTATCAAATACCAAAAGTCGCTTCGGTATTTATCCGAATACATGCCAGATCCCCTCGAACATCTCGAATCATACAAGAAGACTTTGAAACTGAAGATAGCACTTCATTTGAACATTGCATTAGTATCACTCCATGTTGGAAACAATACTCTAGCTTACCATGCTGCTAACTGTGCACTTGAAGTTCCTAGAATCACGCCTCAGGAACGTGCTAAAGCTCTATATCGACGAGGACTATCATCTGTCCGGAGCAAGAATGCTTTAGCTGCTGTTAAAGATTTTAGAGAAGCTCTAAAACTTGTGCCAGGCGAATGCAGTATTGTAAGTGAACTTTCAAGAGCCAAAAGATCTATTGCAAAGCGGAAGAATAATGAAAAGAGGGCTTATTCAAAGTATTTTACATACTAGATGAAGCTTCAACAAAGATATGAATGTGTGCAGTTGCACGCTGGCTATTGATTCCTTTTAATATTGAGATTGCATTTTATTCCTCATATTATAAGCAGATCCAGCTACCAACAGAGACTCCTTTTTATAAATCACTTAGATAGCTGGTTTATAGAGAAGAGAAGAAAGAATCTCAGAGTCTTATCTTCAATATGAACTATTAAATGTCCCAAACCCACAATTGTAGACACTTCGTCAAAGTACAGAAATGTTACTATCCGCCTTTTGACCTTCTAGGGGCCAGCATTAACCAAAGTTATAAAGCTAGTTAAAAAAAAAAAATGAAAATCCATATCGACAGTTTATTGTGCACTGATATATCATCAAACCAGCAAGTACACAAAGGCTTCAAGATGTTACAAACCATTAGCTCAGATCCACTAAAGACATCATATTGGTGATCATGAAATCGTATTCGTGATATCTGGACCAAGAACTTATTACAATTAATACAAGAGCGATTCTGCTTTCGTTTGAAGAAACCAAACTCTTCCAATAAATTCTCTTATTTATATACAAGATTCTAAATAGTTAATTGATTTTCATTTGATATTTCTATCCAATTTTTAATTTTTATAGTTTTTTTCGGCCATCAGAAATAAATCGGGTGGATGGGTTTTGTTATGTTCAAAAATATATTCACTCAGGAGACACTTTGCATAGGACGTAACATGTTAAAAAACTCAAAGCAACATCTTGAATCGGATGTTTGAAAATTTTAAACTTCATGATACTCTAAAGTCATGGATTGCAACTTCTACGAGAAAGATAGAGAATATAAATTGTCCTTGATTTGCATTTGGTCCATGATTCAAAGCCGAAAATCAAATTGAATTAGAAATTAAAAATGAACCAGTTTTGACTTTTTTTTCCTTTTTTTTCTGTGAATAATATCAGCCGCACATTTGGATCTCCACAGTCAGCCACCCATCACTGCTTCTCCCAATATATCGAACATCTAAAATCACAAACCCTTCTTTGATTGTAGTATTTTATACTTTTCAGCATGTCAAAATAGAATAAAAACTTCAAGTAAAGCTTTGTATCACTCTTGTGCACCAACCTATGCACTAAAAGGTTGTTCCACTGTGCAGATTTGGTGTTTCTGCCTCAATGAAGTGAAATTCAGTGGAATCTGGCATTACCAGTTTTTATTAATGTGAAGAGATTATAACACAAGAAAAAAAAAAGAAACAAAAAGTACACGGCAACTTTTGGCCTGAGAGATTATTAAATATATATTTTAAAAATTCCAGTTCGAACTCTTTTACTTCTTTTTTCTCTTTCTTTCCTTAAGTTTTTATTTTTTGACAGACTGGTACCCGCCAAGTTTCTCTTCAACCTGTTGAGAGCTTATCATTTCTAATTCGCACATTTGTTGTACACAGTTGAATTTCAGTCTTTTGTATTTTTTTAATACTAATAAACATATAACAGGCCATGTCTGATGAGGCCTATTACACCGAACGTAAAGTTCAAGACCATCCTGGCGCTGCCGACAACTCTTCTACAGCAGTGCCAAAACAAGCTAAGCGGAATTGGCGAATAATTCCAAATTTCATGACAATTACTCCTCCTGATATTCACATCGACCGTGCTGCACTGGAATCTAAGTTACGATACAAATATATCCTCATATTCTTTTTGATAGTCAGCATAATCTTGTCAAGTGTCACGGTAAGTGGGTGTTCAAGCAGCTCTTCGTCTTTGGCAAACATTTACTTGCTTGAACTCAAGTACGATGGGTATAAACAGAGTGCACTTAGTGGAGCTGGGGTTATTAACGTTGGAGCCTACGCGACCTTCAATTCGAATGTAAATAATACTGATTTGACGGTACGCATTAGCTACTTCGGAACCTGTGTCAATTCGACTTACTCGTATAACACGACTGGAAAAGACTGGTACTGTAATCAAAACGTTACCCACGTTGCTGAAACGTTGACATCTCAAGATCAAGATCCATTCAACGCCATTTATCTCATGAATCAAGTGCGCTCCAACATTGTTTCTCCTGCGCTGCTTATCATATCAATTGTTTTCACCTTTATATCCATGATTGTTCTTATGGCAGCCACCCTTCAACAGCCCTCATTTTTTTTCACTGCAACGGGGCTCACCCTTTTTTCTTGTTTCATGGCTTTGGTATCACTAATATGGCAGCAGGTATCTGTTGATACCGCCAAGTCTATTTTGAACAATCTTTCAAATAATGCCATTCTTGCCACGGCTGGAAGTGTACCAGCTGGCCTTGGCTGGACTTCTGTATTTCTTCTTTTTGGTGTGTCTGTTGGTATTGTTGCTCTTGTGGTGAACGAGAAGCAGGCTTTACTGTCGCTGAAGGAATTCGGTTCTGATTTCGAGGAGACCCAAAAAACATATGGTCAGAATGCTTTTGATGGCAGATCAAATGATGATTCTGCTATTGACTTTCCGCAATATAACAATCCTCAGTATCCTAATACTGCAAAAAATAATGTTGCCATTCCTACTCCTTACTAAGGCGGTACTTAAACACACAGTCACAAAGAAAAAGAAGAAAAAAAAGGGACTATTATATAAAATTTTGGAGTTTTGGTTTTGTCATTTATATGGGTTTTTTTTCACATTTTTGCTTTCTTTTTAATTGATTTCATTTTATTTATTCACTGTAAATACAAAACAAATTTAGAATATGAATCTCATTACAAGTACAAACTAGCGCAAAAGACAATATCTCGCTTAATCTTTTCTTGTGCCAATGCCATTTTATCATAAAGAGTTGCATCACCAATGATACGTGCCGCTGCCATCACTTCGCGACAAACCTCATCTAATCGACTAATAACTCTAACAATGGTACCCTCGGCAACATCAGTTAGGTCCATAATGGACTTAAAACTCAATCCTCGGCCCCATTCATAAATGGCCTCCATAAGTCCAAACCGATTCTTTTCCAGGAATTCGGCTTCTTCTTGGGTCACTAAGACTGAATGAGCTTCAAATACATTAAGTACTTTGGTAACCACTTCAATGATACGCTCTTTACCAAAATCTAATTGGGGTGTAATAGTTCTGGCTTCAAGTTTGGAATTTCCATTGAATAAGAATACAGCCAACAAGGCAACAATTTCCTCTGGTTCGTAAGATGCTAAAAAGTTGTCCAAGACAAGTTCAGTAATAATGAGTTCAAATCCTGAACTAATCTCACATGCAACTCGGCCCTTTAGTAATACATTTTGATCTTTGTCAATGTAATTCAGTTCCTTCAGTACTTCAATACGTTGTTCATAGTCCGGCAAAAGGTCCATGTTTTCGCTTGAAATAAGTTGCTGAAGATTTTTGATATTACTCTTGATCTTATAGGCTTCAAAATCCATCTTGAAACTTTTAACGAATTTAGGACATTCAATGCAACGAGCTTGAGCAATTTCAGTCATGCATTTGGCTCGTTCTTCCATCTTTAATCTAATTGCAGCATGTCTCACACCTGACCAACTAGCTTCGTTGAGTCTACTCTGATGATGTATAATGGATCTCAGGGATTTCAAAGCATCATTCACTGCGCTAGAGCTACCATGGAGTAAGGCTGTGGGATCTTCATTGATTTTAATTCGGGTCACCATTTCAATAGAGCTAAGAGGAACAACTGAAAATGTAAATGGAGTAAGCATTGTGAAGTATTGACTCATATGGCGTTGGCAATAGCCATCTATCATGGAATAGTAAGGAATGACCTCTAAAGTTCGATTGCCTCCACGAACCTTGGTGAAGGTTAGTACATGAACCTGCTTGCGATCATCAACTCTGACCACAATTCCAAGCGCTCGTGGATGCTTCTCATGCTGGTGAAGAACTACACGGCCAGGCGAAAGAATTGACCGTCCAATAGGAGTACGCATTACGTCGTGCAGAATTTCTTGGTAAAGCTCCCGCTCCTTAACAATAGTCAAAAGAGTTTTGTCCATGTCAATATCGCAAATACTGCAAGGCTCCCGCTTTAACTTGTCCAAGAGTTCTTCATTTATCTTAACACTCTTTTGATGCTCAGGAAGCATCACTTGATTTGCATTTTCAGAAAATGATCGTTTTATCATTTCCTCAACTCGCAAGGCCTCAATTCGAAGAAGATTCAAAATCATGTTATAGGTGAGTCGGAATTGACTGTGAAGTTTTGTGGGGTTACCCAAGATAAGCTCACGGAAAGTTGATGTACTAGGGATCTCAGAGTCAACCATGATCATAACAGTTCCCGTGGGATCAAGACCACGCCTTCCAGCACGACCAGCCATCTGAGTGTATTCTCCAGGTAATAGAGTACGGAAAGTACGTCCATCGTGCTTTCTAATGTTGGCAAAAATAACTGTCTTCGTGGGAAGATTGAGTCCCATGGCAAAAGTTTCCGTAGCAAATAGAACTTTAACTAAACTCCTTGCAAAAAGGATTTCAATAGTTTCTTTCACAATAGGAAGGAGACCTCCATGATGAATACCAATACCACGACCCAGTAATTCACGAATAAAGTGGATTTGAGGCAGATCTCGATCCTCCTTCTTTAATCTAGAAATTGCCTTGTCAATAAAAATGTGAATCTCAGATTTTTCTTTTGCGCTGCAGTAATCAATACTGCCCAGCATTTCTGCATATTGAGTACACATTTTCTGCGAAAACACAAAAATGACGGCAGGGAGAAGATTATTTTTCTTCAAATGTGCACAAAGCTTCAAGAATACACGCTTGCCAAACGTATTAGTATTAAATCGACGACCATTGGGTGCAGCAGGAATATAAGACTGAGTATTACCACCGCCTCGACCTCCCCTGCTGCCACCACGGCCACCACGACCATTTCCACGGCCACCTCCACGACCACCACGGTCTCCTCGTCCTGCCACAGATCCACCGCCTCTGGGACCAGTTGGCACATTTGAGTTAGGGGATACAGCTTGCTGAGCAGCAGCATACCCAGGCTCAAGATACTTTTTATTCTCATCAACAATCTTGTACATGGCATCGTTAGCCCATAAAAAGTGCTCAAGGGGAACCGGACGCTTAGGAGTAGAAATAACATAAATATCTCTTTGCTTGGTCCTTCCCACCCAATTTGCAAACTCATAGGTATTGGGAACAGTTGCAGACAAGAGAATAAGCTTGATATGGTCTGGAAGCATGATGATAACTTCTTCCCAAACGACACCACGGTCTTGGTCATTGACATAGTGTACTTCATCAAATATGACAAACTCTACATCACGAATAAGATCAGCACCTCGGTAGAGCATGCTTCGAAGAATTTCAGTTGTCATGATTAAGCAATTGGCTTCCGCATTAATCTGCACGTCACCTGTCAGAATTCCAACATCATCAAAAACTTCCTTGAAATCTCGAAATTTTTGATTACTCAATGCTTTAATTGGAGACGTATAAATGGCCTTGGTCATATTTCGAGTAGCCATTGCAATGGCATATTCTGCTACCACAGTTTTACCTGCAGATGTATGTGCTGCAACAAACACTGAATCACCCTGCTCAAGATGATACACTGCTTCTTTTTGAAATGTATCGAGTTCAAATGGGTATTCCTGAGCGAGATTAGGCACAAGTTCTTCAAAGTTAGGAATATGCTTATTGACGTCCACAACGTGAGCCCATTCTTTGACCTTAGGCAACGTCTCTAATGCGTCCGTTTGAGCTCGACCAAAAGTCATCTCATTCGGCAAAAGATCATCTATGACAGCTGATTGAACTTTGGAGCTATTCTGATTATTTTTAGATAAGGAAAAATTTTGCACTTGGTCTATTAACTGGCCATCAAGTTCATTATCTTCATCTTCTGAATCCACTTGATCATCTTCCACATCAAAGATATCATCATACTCATTTTCAGATTCATATAAGTCGGTGAAACCGCGAGAGAATCCAGGTGGGATATCACACAACCCGTTCTTATCACGATGCAGAGCGTGCTTATTCACTGGAGAGTCTGATATTTCTATACCACCAGGGGTAAAAGGCATGAATCCAGCATGGCCTCGAACAAAATCAAGCTTTGACCCTGTTTTTCGTGTGAAAGAAAGGGAGTTCTTAGAAGTTTCATTCTGCGCATCGTATGGTAAAGAGTACTCCTCGTATCCAACAATTTTACCTTCTAGGCCAGCTCTTTTAAATCGAACAGCGGTAGTTGATTTCGGATGAGGAAGAGTGAGTAACTTATAACCTTCATTTAATTTATCAACAAATGGAATTCTAACACCAACAATTAATATTAATAATAATTCACAAGAAATTTAACGTACTCTTGTAGGTTGTTCAACCATTGATTTGAGAATTGTGTTGATGGAGTCAGAAAGGTTGTTTCAATATATTGTTCGCTGATTTCATCAGACTCTCGGACAAGCTGATTGGAGTCGGAGATATCGCCACTAAAACTTGAAGAGAGCTTTTCTCTGATTAAATCGATAGAGTCAGAAATGCTCATATTGCTGATTCGTACCTTATTGAGCAAGAGAGAAAACTGAGCAAAAGTGATGAACGAAGGAATGGTAGAGCATGCTAAGTTTTCATTTCCAATAGATTAGGTAAGCACTTTGATTCAGGTCTATACAATAGATCCAAAACTTGAATCAGCATCCTAACGACGAGAAGCTTTGAAATGAGTCTCAAAGTGCTTGTTTATAATGAGCTAAGGGGTCTAAGTTTTAATTAATTTGAGTTTAATGAATTATTACTAGTTGAGTGCCGGTCATTATGGGATAAGCCCCATAGGATTTGATCTACAGAACACATTATAAACAGTATGCTCAGTTGTAGTCTTATACCCAGCCTCTACTTTCTTCTATTATGGATCATGAAGAGTTGAAATTTAAGTTAGTTACACCTTGATCTATAGACTCCTAAATCTTTAATCTATATTAGAATATACAATGCAGGTGACGTTAGCTAGAAAGACTTTTTGATGTTTTAGTGAAACTACGAAATAAAAGAATAATTTTGAATTCTCTTCCCTAGATTAAATATGCCCGTAATGCTGCAAGAGGTGGCAAAGTTGCTGGCTCAGATGAGGAATCTTGCCTAATGGAAGAACAGAACTTTAGTAAGAATATTCATTGACTTCAAAAAAATCAATCAATTATTTGTTGGATCATAAGGATGGACACTACAGAGTGCTCTTAGGCATCACCAAACTTATTTCTTTCTGTACGAAATCCTTAAGCATAATTTGAAATGAAAGTTCATGAACCTTATGTCTAATACACTTAAAACGTCAGTGACCATGGTCCAATTGACATTTTTCACTCAAAGCTCACACAGCCTCTAATATTTAAGTAGCAATATGTTCCAAAAAATGTGATCTTGCAGTTACGAAAAATAAGTAAAAACAGTATGTAGAGAGAAATTCAGAATAGCTGATGGGTACTAGTCACTAGAAAACAGCAGGGAGGCAAAAGTGTTTCAGTGACCAAGCAATTGGAAATATAGAACATTGCCCAGTTAGAGATAATTTAATTGAGGTAAAAACTGAGTACAACAGCCCATGGCATGTCTTGCATTCAACAGTCAACAAAATTAGGATTTCATATGAAAGCCAAACTTTAATATAAATTCCAGTGATGAGCTTTTGAAACCAGTTATGTATCGAAGAAAGAACGAACTTCATGATCTTTATGAAAGTGAGCATAGTGCCAACAAACCCGACCTGCTGAAGCTAGCAGACTGCCGTCATTCCGTCTACATTGTCTTTTCCGAATCCAAATATTTATCCTCTAAGAGCATTGTCTTCTAACTCTTAATAGATTTCCACCCTCAACCTTATATGAATAGCAATTCTATCCAGCAGGGCATATCAATGCCAATTGACCACCAGTTGATTCTTCATCAACTCCTCTTATAACTCTTTCTCTTATCAACCTTTAGACTTCCTTCTTTCGAAATGACCAATGGCCAAGATCAATCATAGCCTGTCTCGATGAATGCTCTATGCTCTATGCTCTGGATGATCTCTGCGTAAATCACCGTCCGAATGAAATATAATATACCGGCGGCTTAGTCCTAGGGCTAGGGACTGGCGTCATTAGTTCTGGGCAGTGTGACACAGTGTAACGGTTCATATATCACATGATCCGAATCTTTCTCGGCTGCGCCCTAATTGAGCATAGGACCATAGAAAAAGCCTCTTAACCACCCAGCACGTGATACGTATTAAAAGTGGATTGCTCATCATTTCCAGAATATTAATATACATGACATTCTCGTTTCAACCATTTTAGCTCTTTTCTCATTTATTTTCCAATTCCCTTTCAATTCTTTTCCTTCATCATCAAATATTGCTGTTTCATTCAATTGATTCAATCAACCACACATATAACCTCTTTTTCTCTTGAATCCCTTCGTATATCCTCATTTCTCTTTAATCTCGTTCTACAAGACACTCAATTAAATGGGTTTAGCCAGTAAATTGAAAACTTCGCAGGCTCCAGGAGCCGCTCCGGCTACCGCCACCGCTGGCACTCCTGCTCAAACCAAAGCCCAGACCTATCCTGGCCAGCAAGCCCCAGCCGCTGCTCCTGGTGCTTATGGACAACAGCCAGGCCAGCAACAATATGGCCAGCGTCCTCCTCAACCTCCTGGATACGGCCAGCAACAACAGCCACCTTCAGGATACCCCGGCTCCGCTCAAGGTGGTGCTTATGGACAACAAGGTCAACAACAGTATGGACAACAGGCAGGTCAGCAACAGTATGGCCAGCCACCTGCTCAACCTGGATATGGCCAGCAACAACAGGCCTCTTCTGGATACCCTGGCTCTGCTCAAGGTGCTTATGGTCAACAGCCTGGCCAGCAGCAATATGGTCAGCCACCTGCCCAGCAGTATGGCCAACAGGGATATGGCCAACCTCCCCAGCAAGGCTATGGCCAACCTCCTCAACAAGGATATGGCCAACAGGGATATGGCCAGCCTTCCGCGCAACCTGCCCCAAGCGGTGGCAGTGCCAACATTAATAACTTAACTGCAAATTTGCAGAAAGCATTACAAGACAACAGGTTGCAAGCTTTTTACCAGCCACAGGCCTTGCAGCAAATTGTTGCTAGGGTTGCTCCTCACATTGCCACAATTGCTTCGAAGTGGTCAATTCCAATGGAAATCGCTGTTGATCTTGTTAGACTCGCACTTTATGACATTGTCATATTTGTGGATGACTCAGGTTCAATGTCTTTTGAGGAGAATGGTGAACGTATTGATGACTTGAAGCTTATTCTTAACCGTACGGCTTTTGTTGCTTCAATTATGGATGAAGATGGACTTCAAGTTAGATTTATGAACAATACAATCCAGGGTAATGGTCTTAAGAGTGAAAATGAGGTCTCACAACTCATATCTCAAGTCAACTTCCGTGGCCTTACCCCTCTTGGAACAAATCTCAAGGCCAAGGTCATTGATCCTCTTGTTCTGGGACCTGCCCGCCAGAATGCTCTTAGAAAGCCTGTGATGATCATTACAATCACTGATGGTCAGCCTGCTGGTGAATCTCCCAACACTATTTTCTCTGTCATCAAGGATGCCAAGAACGCTCTTATGCGATCTCCCTACGGACCAGGTGCTATTGCATTCCAATTTGCCCAGGTCGGCAATGATCTCAGAGCTCGCGACTTCCTCGGAAAGCTTGATACAGATGGTGAGGTCGGTGCTATGGTTGACTGTACCAGTAACTTTGAGGTCGAGCAAGATGAGATGGCCAAGCTCGGAGTTGTGCTTGATCCTTCTACTTGGTTGGTTAAGATGATGCTTGGTGCTGTGGATTCCAGTTACGATACTCAGGACGAGTAATTGTGTAATTCAAGTCTTCTTTTTTGTTGTTGTTGAAATATGATTATTACGAAGTTTTTAATGAAATTTTTTATTAAATATCAAACTTTAAATATCCTCGTATGCTAGTTTTGACATTCAGTAATTTCTTTTCACATACGAAGCTTTAGTTGAAAGTTAGTGCTCGATTTATACTACCGTGTCTTTATATCAATATAATCCGATAAACCAGATTCTTAAGGGCACTAATCCTTGATAGATCGTTAGTACAAACATGGATTAAAGACCCAATTAATTTTAGGACAAATTAAGCAGCTTAAAGTCACAAGAACGGGTATGTAGATATATTTTAAGGTTAAATTAAGCAATTATAGTAGAATACTATAGTCAGTAAACTCATAAATCTTGGTTTATATGGAACCTGTAGACACCAGAGGCAGAGTGATAAAAATCATATCACGAGGAAGTGAAGTTTCTGTAAAATCTTTATGGCAACTGAATAGCCAGGTTTTACAAAAGAAAGCGTATCTGCGCTAATGAGTAAGATTGATTATTTGAGAAGGATCGTATATCTACAAAGAAGTTAGAAAATACAGTCAGGACTGGAATTTGCTAAAATGAACAGTTGAGCTGAAGATAATAAATTCGACATACCATCAGTAGAAACTATTGGACAGTTATATGAAGATACCATTTTTAATTTTTAAATCAGACATGAAGTGTAATTTAACTATTTGTACTATTCATGACAATATATAATATTAAATTATTATTACTCTTCACTTTCAGTGTTCATTTCAGTCATGAAAATGGAATGTTTGTTATGTAGGTACGGAATAAACCAATTCTGTAAATAGCTGGGGTTCAGTGCAGCGAAGCTGAGCTAATTTTTGCCAAATAGCCCTCTGAGAAAGCCATAACAAACAAACCCCGATAAGCATGGATAAGAAACAGTTTTTCAAAACAGAATCAATTATACGAGAAATAATAAAAAAAATATACAAAATATCCAAGATGTATAAAATATGCAAAAAATCAATGAACAGAAATTACATGAAATAAAGTATGATAATTAGCGCAATGTAGCAGGACAAACTGACTACAGTTAGAAGTACTACTGTACTACCGCTCGTTTCAAAGTAGTCAATGGAGTCTTGGTCGTAGCGATCCGCACTGCCCATAGAGCCATGCTGCTCTACAAATAACAGCACTATTTTTGTTCGTCGATGCCAGGCTATTAACAGCAACATTATTCCGTATACTGTGAAAATGATGCCGATTGGAATAAATTCTTTTGAAAAGATTTTCAAAATTACCAGCGCTATATCGTTAACAAATTTCTACACTTGATTATAGGCCTCTCATTTATTTTTCCTCAGTCCTCATTGTTTTTGGTTCTGAAATCAACCCCTAACTTACCAAATGATAATTGGCCAATGGCCGTTCGAACGTAGGCACCTTCAAATGTACGCTGTTGAGCTAGGTTCGAGTATATCAATAAACATGGAAATTGGATTTACTATTTTCAATACTAACCTCTAATTGAGATTGCCATAATAGTTAGTTAACCTTACTTCGTATCAGAATATCTGAAAACAAAACGAAGTATACATACCTAATATCCTGCTTGCCATTTTTGGGCATTGATGAAATGTCTGCTGGAATATATTCTTGTTCGTTTACGCTTCCGTTTCTTCTTAACAGATGAGAATATCCATGTATTCTTGCTGAAGTTGATATGGGAATCCGTTTAGTGCTACGTGTTGTATCATGGTTTATATCAATACTGCTGCCTGCAGTAGATTTCGTATCTGATGCCGCAGATTCTTTTTTCACAGGAGTCAAGTCCTCGGTGTTGATATCGAATCGTGCATTCGCTATGTCAAGGCTACTGCCCCTGCTACTACTAGCCAATGTGGTCTCAATGGTATTATCCATATTAGCAGGATTTGCAAGAAATAAAATAAAAGGAAAAATTAAAAAATTATGAAATATGAAGCTCAAATTCTTTTGTGACCGGAAGTTTTGGAATTTTAGGGCTGCTCACTGCAGAAATATTAAAGGAGTATGGCGTCATCAGCCGTATTATATTATGGTGATAATAATCTGTGTATATTATTTACAATTTTATTATGCTGATTTACATTTACAGATTTTTGTCTCATTCAATTTCTTCATTAATGTTCTAGTCATAATAAACCTTAACCCTTTGCAATAAGCGTGATTAGTGACCCTACCAAAAGTCCAACAACTGCTCCAAGTCCAGCCATGCTTGCAATTTCCTCAGGTCGACATACTGCAACGCTGGAGGGTGAGTCTATTGAACTCAAAAGACGTTCAGGAAATGTCCTCCAAGTTAAATTGGTAGAACCTGTTTGATCTGAAGGCAGATTCTCGGCAGGAGATGCAATGGGAGTTGGTTCAGTGGAGGGCTGTGAAGTAACCATTGGTTGATTAAGCAGTGCATTGGATAGAATTTGTAAAGCTTGTGATTCAGCGGCTGCTAATTGCTCCAATCTATCTAGTCGCTCTTTCTCATCACTCAAAGACAATAGGTTATTCTTTTGATTTTCCTGGCTAATCAGCACCCGAGACATTTTATCCGATTCTAATGCTGACTTGACCTTTTCTTCAAAGGATCCCACTAAACGCCTTCTCTTCCAAGGTTCTAAGCCAAGTTGTACCACAATAAACAAAAATACGTTAAATCCCATAAGAGCCCAAGTACCCCAAGTCGATGCGCGGCGAATTTTGTCACTCCAAATCTGCTCTTCATGGTATCGTGCAGAAATTAACCCCGTCATTTGGCTTTGGGATGCTTCTAAATCTCGTTCAGCAAGACTCAACATTTCTTCAGCTTTAGCTTCGGAGTGCTGATTGGCATGGTCATTTCGATACAGCTCTGTGAATCTTTCCAAGTCTGCTGGAGACCAAGCATGCTTTCTCTGCAAAAGTTCGTTTACCTCTCGCTGTGAAGCAGATCGGTTTGAGATAGCAGAAGCATACTGTTCTTTACACTTGCGTACTTCATCACGGCAATTCTTAGTTAAATGCTCTAAACCGAAAATAAATTAGCTCAATTCTAGAATTACTGTTCTTGCCTTCATAACATACCCTGTTCTTCAATTGACTGTTTCAACTTTTCAATGGAAGAGTATCCAGTGAAATCATTCAAAGTTTGACCTGCTGTAAAAATAGTCGTTTGTAGTTTGTCTAATCTTTCTACCATCCATTTTGAAAACTCTGACCGCTTTGATTCTTTCTCGGAAGGTAAATTCTTAATTTCATCCAGAATCTTGGACTCATGAGTCTTTTGTTCATTATGTGAGATAGGTCTATCTTCTAAAGAGCAATGACCATCGGCATGCAATGGCGGGATTTCGCTTTTAATTTCTTTGTCGAGAGGCTTCGTTGAATCTTTCTTCTGGTCATCCCCAGGAAATGACGAATATTGCCTACATAGAAATGGTCGATAATACAGTCGGCCTGACTGAAAAGTCGAACTAAGGCCGGTATGGCGCACTAATGCTGCCGTTACAGGCGAGTAACATTTTCTGACAAACATTTTTTTAATTGAATTCAATCCCGCCCAGTTTTTGGCGATTTGAGAACCTGTCCTCCAACTGTCTATATTGTGAGGGTGTTCGCATTTGAGAGTTGATTCGATGGATTTCCTTTAACTATCCACGTGACTTTTCCTGGGTATATTAGAGCATAGAGCAAATTTCAGCTTTCAGGTGAATAGATATTACGATTCTTTAGAGAAGTTCCTAGGATAATTACATGGCTAGTAAAATGTATATTAACTTATTTTATTTCGTAGAGTGATCTCTCATTAACCCTCAAAATTTGCTAGCTTCGTGTCTAATGTTTATGGTTAGGAATGCTCCATTATCTCCAAATGTATCACAAAATCTGATATACCAAGCTGAAATAGAAAACTTGAAAATAAAAATATATGCAGTAAATAGAAATATATCAGCATAAAACTGCCTATGTAGAACTGGAATTTTTACAGCAGCAATGAAGGCTTCGAGAATAATAGTATGCATACCTTTAATCCAGATTTTCATTCATGAATCAAGAAAACAGTTGGGTTCTAATACTCAAACTTTAGTATTTAGTGAAAGGAAGGGTTTCTTAGATTTGGCCCTATTTCTCTTTGAAATAAATAAATTTTTGATAACTTTCTCATATTTAACGAGACCTAGAATGCTTTTGCTTTTCACGATCTAAAGCAGAATCATCATAGTGACGTTTACGTGAGGATCGTGAAGTGGAATAGTCTTTTTTAGTGCTGGACTCTTTGTATCGATCTGAGTCTAGATATCGAGAAGAGCCTGAGCTTCTGTCTCTTGTTTCTTTTGAAGATCTGTGCTTATAATAGCTCTCTGAATATCTATCTCTATCAGATTTATCAGAATGACGGTCAGAACGATCAGAGCGTCGGTCAAAATGACGGTCAGAGTTTCGGTCAGACTTTATATCTGTATGCCTGCTGGAATATCTGTCGGATCGCTCAGAATATCGATCAGAGCGTCCTTCAGAATGCCTTTCCGATCTGTGCAAGCGCCTTTCAGTATATTTCTCCGTTTCATTGTTTCTAGGACTTGACCGTCGACTTGAATCTTGACTGTCACTTACTTCTCGAACTCTTGAAACAGAATCTCTGGATTGTGCTTTCTCACTAGCCTCTTCAATTACCTTTCCAGTCAATTTGCTAACCTTTACTAATGGCACATATGATCTTTCTTGTTTTTTGTTTTTGGAACCTGTCCTTGCAGACTCTATGCCCCAGGAGCCTAGTTTTTTATCAGTAGAAGTGTCGTCTTTGACCTCTTTTGCTCCAAGGCCTAACAAAGCAGGTCGCCGGATAACCGCATCAGCGTCTTTTTCCTTACTTGACTCTGAGTCTTCAATATCTCCATTCCATCCCATTCCTCGTAAAAGTGCTGCACCAAACTCTTCCACAGGCATACGTGAGTAGGCATCTAAATCTGGCGCATCTGGTCGGGCAGCAATGTCTCGATTATAAGCTTCTTGCTCAGATATCGGTTCTATCATTAATTCATCTTCTTCTTCATTGTTCATATAAATCGGCCTGCTGACTTGCGCTTTCGACTCAGTTTCTTCATTTGTAGCAGTGGTATTATTTAGGTCCTTACGGACAGTAACATTTAGACCAAATGTTAAGGTATCATTACCACTGCCAGTATCAATCAACTCTTTTGACTCCCCCTTCACCTGGTTTATTGGGACTTGTTTGTTCAACACCTCATTTCTCCAGTCCTTGTTGGGCACAGCAGGAATCACAAATTCTTTCTTCGGTTCAGCTTTGACTTCACTGGCATGCAAAATCGCACCTGATTGTTGATCAAAACCAGAAACTAGTTGGACTTGCTTTGTGGAAACCGTAGTATCTTCATCGTGAAATAGACCCTTGCTCGTGTGTTGTGGTTGTTGTTTTACTATAGGATTCTTGACCTGCTTTTTTAACGAAAATCCCGCGGATTTGAAAGATATTTTACCTGAATCAGCAGTTTTAGCAATACCAGTACTTTGATTACTCTTGCTTTCCTCAGGAATAGTATCAGACATGGTCAACTATAGCGAGGGGAACCTGGTCGGACATGAAAAAAGGTTGTAATGGAACTCAAGGTTCTAATAAATTTTCCATACTGTAAATATTGCCACTTTACTATGAGGATAATTGGGACTTACGTAAAAAGGCATGCTAATGAAAATGATCCATGGATCTCTTCAATTATGATTGAAATTAAGAGATAAAATTTTAATTTCAGCTAGTTGCAAGAAAAATTCAGTTCTAAGTTATTGTAGGATTCTATACAGAGATTTTGAAGACATGAGCATGATTTTGGTTGATATAGTCATGAAAAGTTGGACTTCTCCGATAATAATACCTTCTATGGTACTTTGTAGACCACAAAACCCAATATAGCGCCTTTGGTTTTACGGAGAACGCCTTGGCCGAGTTCCTAATATTATTATTTACTCTTGAAATGCCTTAGATATAAAAATACTTTATTCTGATGAAATTGGAGGTTATCTTTTCTTTCTATCTCGTTATTTCTGCTGCAATATTAGATAACTTCAGGAGGCGCTTTTGGCTTTGGAGTCCCACTACTAGAAAACTGAAAAATAAAAATAAAAACAATAGCACACCAACAGGTAAACAAACCTTCGAACGTTTAATCCTTAGCGGCAATCAATACGGTCCTTGCCCACATTACACGACTTTCTTTTGTATATCACCTATTATCTACTCTTGATTTATATTTTGGTTTAATGACGAGCAGTATTAAGACTGCTAAAGTACGTGATATATATCAGTTTATCCGTTAACCTGGTGAAACTAACATTTAAACCATAGGTCCTTTTACTTGGAGATGCATCTGTGGGGAAAACTTCCCTACGAAGTCAGTTTATTCATCAGATCTTTTCATCTGCCTATCGTGCGACTGTCGGTGGTGACTTTTTAACGACCAAAGTCGTCACAGACGAAGGGAAAACTGTTTCACTACAAGTATGGGACACAGCTGGCCAGGAACGCTTCAACTCAATTGGACTTTCATTCTATAGAGGAACCGACGTTGCGATACTTGTATACGATATTACCAATGCTGCTTCTTTTTCTCATCTGACCAAGTGGTTGAAGGACTTTCGAGAAAACGTAGAGGTGCGACGGCCTACCATAATTTTGGTTGGTAATAAGCTCGACAAAGAGGAGTACCGAGCTGTGTCGACTCGCCAAGCTCACGAATTTGCTTCTACTAATTGGGGTAGTGAAAGCGATCAAGCTGTGCTGAATAGTGGAGGTGCTACCCAAGCAGTAGAAGAAAACTGTTTTGAAGTCAGCGCGAAAGTGAATGCTGAAGTCAACAAGATTTTCAAAAGAGTTGCTGACATTATAGTGTGGCAATCTGAAAACACCAGGGAAGTTCTTGACTTTGATATTGATGGCCGTATTGATATTGAACAGCCAACACCTTCCTCTTCATCTAGGTGCTGCTAGCCTAGGTTTCTTTTCATCATTTAATCTGCTTTTTGGTTCTTGTTTTTTGTTGCATATTCTCGTTTGTTCAAGTTTTCAAAGTTTATGTTTTCTTTTCATTTGATTCCTCTATGCTTAATTTGGCTTAGGAGTCTTGATGGTTTAATATTTCGTCACCTAATTTCCTTAATATTTCAAGATAGTTTAGATTTAAAATCTCTTTAGACTAATTTTTAACTTGATAGTAAATAATAATAGTTGATTATGAAGAATTTTCTACATATTTCCTTTTGAAGTTCAAGTTTCTTCGTAAATTCTATAGCTTTAGGTTGGCTCTTCCCACAATGATCTAAAGCTTTGATATAATTCTAACGAAAAACATCCAAGATTTCTTTCTTATCTTCAACCAGTAGAATTTAATCAATAGATTAAAGCATAGAAAAGAGAAAACTCATCTTTGATAGTTAAATAAATCGATAGGCTTTTGACAGCTTACTGCTGGTAGTTGATATCGTATCACAAACTCTGGTTAGCAACTTATCTTTTCTCATGATACTCGCAAAAGGTGAAAGCCAATTGCTAGTCCTCAGATGCTAATTTATTTATCATTAATTGAAATATAGTATCTACATATGAAGTATTCACAAAGTACTTTTTAACTTCCGCAAGTTTTCTTCTAACGGAAAATAGATTGAATTTAAAATTACCCCAGAAAAGTCTCAGGAAAAATCAAAATACAATATAAAGAATAAATCATAGACTGTTATGTTCACTTCTTTTTGTTAAACCTTAGTATAATTAAAAGTATGTTAACTACATTCTGCAAACAAAACTTATGATGTGCTTCGTCGAATCCAAGTAAAAATTGTTATTCCATTCATTTAAAGAAATTGAAGCATTAAAATCTAATTGAAAATAATTTTATCAGGCTTAAAGCTAGGCTATAACCCATTTTTTTTTAAATATTACTTGCAATTTCTAGTAATCAACGCCTACAAGAGAAGTCGCTCGGTGGTCGGAAGCCAGATAGGAACCAAGCAACTTGGTAAAGAATCAAAAAGCCAACAAGCCAAAGTAAAAGAGCCAAAGTAAAATAGACAAGTCTTGAAATCTGGAATCTGGAATCTGAATCTGCGTCTAGATAGAAAGCTACTGACTTCAATACTCAGCTAAGTTAAAGCAACACTACAACAAGCTTACTATAGTTACTAAACAAAAAAAGCAATAGAGTCTTATCTAGCAAACATAACTCATGCTTTTATAGAAGTTCCAAATTATCTAGCCAGTTGCCCTATATTTCATCTTTTATGAAAGAGTTGTGCTATCTTATTCCGTGTTTCTCTCGTCCTTCCCCAGCATCAGCCTGTTTTCAGGATTATGTAAACATGAATTGTAATTTGTCAGATTATTTTTTTGTTTTGGGTGTAGCCAAATTTTCAGTTGAAAAATTACAAATCAAGAGTTTCTTTACTACTCACCGTTTCCTTCTGTTTCCCATTTAAAGGGCATTTCTCATCCTCAAATCCTTTTTAGCTGGTTATTTAGAATTATACTATAAAATGTACCGACATATGCTAAGAGCTTCTTCCACTAGTTTGCGTGCTGCTACTCGCACGTCTGCTTCTACTCGTTTGTCGATAGCAAAAATTGCTGCTCGATCTTATTCTAGTGGTAATAGCCAAGAAAGCGGCAAGAAATCAAATCCTTTTACTCAGACCTTAGTATATGCTGCTCCTACCGTGCTCGCCGTTGCCGGATTTTGGGCCTTCGTTGATCGACCTCACCAAAAGGCGAAATTAGCTAAGAAGCTTGAGCACGCTGAGGTTACTGAGAGCAAAGAGCCCGAAATTCCCGAAGAGACTGTTGTTTCTGAAGAAGTCCCGGAAACTGTAGAGGTCACCGAAATTATTATCGCTGAGGAGGTTGCACCAACCCTTAGCGAAGAAACGAAGGAGGCCATCGATTTGTTAACTGCCGACTTGGATCAGGCTCTTGACGAGGGTGCCATCCCCGAAGACGCGCCCATTACTTCCGAAACTGAAACTACAACAGAAGCTTCTTCAACTGAAGAAAACAGTGAAGCTAAGCCTGAAGGTGCATTTAATCCCGACACTGGCGAGATTAACTGGGACTGTCCTTGTCTTGGTGGAATGGCAAATGGCCCTTGTGGTGAAGAATTCAAGGCTGCCTTTTCTTGCTTCGTATACTCAGAAGGTGAGCCTAAGGGCATCGACTGCATTGAAAAATTTTCCGGTATGCAGGAATGCTTCAGACGACACCCTGATGTCTATGCTGAAGAAATCAGAGACGCCGAGCCTTTCCCTGAAGAGAATCAACCTGAGGGAGCTCAAGTCGATTCCGTAGTTGTTACTGAGGTTATTGAGAGTGATCCCTCTGTGACATCGGAGGATATTCAACCCGATTCTCCTGTTTTAACTATCGCCTCTGAGGTTGTAGAAGTATCTGAGCCCTCAAAGGAAGCTTAACTTAGCATCGCTGAGTGATCTCCACTTGGACTAACTCCAAACTTGTGAATTAATATCTAATTGTCTTTATATAGAGCTGTATATATTACTATAAAGATTATATTTCTTTTGATCTGCCGTTGAAGGTTCCCTTTTCTGGTTCCAAACATTTCAAAGCAGCATCGTGTTGCTAGCATTACATCATCACAAAAACAATCTATCCTTACTATATTGAGAGAAGCAATACTTTATCAGTTCCCATCACGTGACTATTTGTACACTTCTGAACTTCTTCCACCCTTCACTTTAAACCTGCCCGTAGCTCTAGACAGAAGCAGAATTTCAGAATCTACATTCACGACATTTCAAAAACAACATGTCGGCAACTTCTCAGGATAAATACAAGTATCGGATTGAAATCCAACAAATGATGTTTGTTAGTGGAGAGACCTGTGATCCTCCGCTGGAAACTACATCTCTAATTGAAGATATCGTGCGATCTCAGGTGGTTGAAATTGTAAGGATTATTCTGAAATCCCAATTTTTATAATGCTAACCGACTTTTTGCAACAGTTGTTTCAAGCATCTTCTTTGGCTTATCGCCGGGGAGCGAGATCTATTGCAACAGAAGATTTAATTTTTTTAATTAGACACGACAAAGCCAAAGTCAACCGACTGCGAACATATCTCTCCTGGAAAGATTTAAGAAAAAACGCGAAAGACCAAGAAGGAGGAGGAGTTGAAGGAGCAGATCTACTTGAAGATGCGGGAATGCTCAATACAACTGGACCCGACAACAAAAAAGCTACTAAAAACCCTAAGGTCAGGCTACCATGGGAGTTAGCATTCATGTTCAGAGAGCAACCGTTGGAAGATAAGTATAACGATGAAGAAGAAGTAGATGAGATAGAACTGGAGGCCAATATGGCAACTTTGCAACGACTTAAAACAGCTGATGAACGAACGAGACAGATGACCAGAGAAGAGTACGTCCATTGGAGTGAATGCCGGCAGGCGAGTTTTACGTTTAAAAAGAGCAAAAGATTTCGTGAATGGGCTGGAATATCATATTTGACTGATTCTAAGCCACATGATGATATCATTGATATTCTTGGTTTTCTAACGTTTGAAATTGTGGCTGTTTTGACGGAAGAAGGATTGAAGGTCAAAGAACAGGAGGAGGAGCTGGAATTGAGAAGCGCAAAGACTTCCAGAAAGAAACGGAAGAGAGAAAGGCATTTATTTGATGGACCTGATGAAGATCAAAAACCTGTTTTGGCTCGTCATATTGAAGAGGCTTTCAGGCGTATGCAAGTGCTTAAGCCGAAAGCAAGAGCAATGAGAAGATTCACTGGTGGATTAGTTAGCACTAAGACTCAAATTTTATAAATCTTCATATTTATCATTTTTAATTTATTATTTATACATGACTATACGGTGGTTTTATGGAGCCAAATTTATTCTTTACCTGGACAAAGTGATGCTTATAAGACAGCAAACTAGGGATTGAGTTTTCTAATAATGTTGCTTCTTTAGAGGTAAAATTATTTCAAGATAAGTAATACATCATGTTGCTTAGTCCTCTCATTTCACTTTTCTGTTCAAAACTAAAATCCCATCAGGACTTTAATATGGAAGTGTGCAATGCAGGCTGGCATATGCTTTTAAAGCATGGAGAACCAACTCAGGAATTTCATGTGAAATCTGAACCAAGTTTATATCTCGTTACGCGGACTATAAAATGAATTGATAATTTTTCAAAGCTAAAATGAATAGAGGATATTAAATATATTAAATGAAATCTAAGTTGTTTTGAATAAATAATTGGCAAGCTTTCAGCTCTTCTAATTTGCATACTTGGATCGTCCTCTTAGCTTGACTCCATATCGATAAAATACAAATGGAATAGGAATCATCAAAACAGAAACAGCTGCAAGAATAGAACCTCCAGCTCCAACTGGAAATTTCTCTGATCCAAGGTTTGTAAACATAGGAGTAACAAAAACAGGAAATACAGCGGCCATCCAGGATCGCATTAAACAGTTTCCTGCATAAACACTAGCCAAAAATCTAAAGTATCCTCTTCCAAGGTACGCGAAAATGGATTGGAAAATATTAATTGCTCCAATGCAAAAAATAAATGCGCCAATGACAGGAGCAATCCAGTGGCTCTCAGTAGAAGCTCCCCAGGCAAAAATAAAGAGTCCAGCAGGCAGAAAAAAAGAACCAACCATAGCTGGGATTAAGAATCTTTCAATAGCTGGTGATTCTGTTTTCAGGATACGGCCGACCATATAGAGATATAGAATACCTCCCACAGTTGGGCCAATTAATACTGCAAGGTAGGTAAGACCACTCTCAATTAGATCAAAGTGGTAGAGATCGTTAAACACGATTGGAAATGCCTCAAACCACGAATTGATAATAATGTAGATAAAAGCACAATAAAGATTAAGGAAAAAAACCATTGGCTCAAAGAACGCAATATAGACTGGTCGCCAAAATGTCTCAGTGATGATTTCCTTAGCAGATTGGGGCTCGAGCTCTTGAGAAACCTCAAAAGGAGACTTGATAAGCTGGTTACCTGTGAGTCTTCTCAAGCGAAAAGCACGACGGTGCAAAATAGTGGCAGCATTTGTTTCTGGCAAAAAGAAAAACAAGACAATGAATGCAAAACCAGTGCTAATTCCCAAAAACCAAAATGTCCACCGCCAATTTACAAGCTGTGTAAGAATACCACCTACCAGTGGACCTAAGGCAGGACCAGAAAAGGCAGAGATTCCCCAGAGCAAGATTCCAATGTAAAGAGTGTTAGGCGTAAAGGTATCTCCAATTGTGGCACCGCCTGTTGATAAAGGTGGTGAAGCCAAAATTCCCGCAATAAAACGAAGACCAATAATCTTTTCAATTGTATCAACTAAAGCAGTTGGAATTTGAATCAATACAAAAAGAAGCAATGTTATAATATAAATCCAGGTTCTTCCTAATGGAGCATGCTCAGATAATGGAGATAATGCCATAGGCCCTATGCCATATCCAAGAATGAATACCGTTAAAGGGAGAATTGCCTTAACATGACTCGTGTTGAGATCATGCATTATTTGATAAAGACCAGGGGAGAATATTGAAGAGCCCATGTAAATTGAAGTAGTCAAAAGAGCAACGGATACCATGATCCAAGCTTTCTTAACTTGAGACCAATTCTGAGGGTTTTCTTGGTCATTTGGCCCGTACCAATCCACAACTATGAATTTTGTGGAATTAGAATCAGGATTTTTATTTGTATCTTTACCTTCTTCTAGCTTGACTGAATTTCCAAAAGAACTCTGTGATACCTCAAACGTCAATTCGTAGTCAGCATCAGCATCAGCTTTCTTTGACTTCTCTGTGAGTAAATCTGCACTTTCAACTTGAGAGTTACTTCGAGAAGTGCGAGCCAGATATTTTTCAGGAATAACAAAATCCTTTTGTTCCTCAGGATGCTGAAACAACTTACGGGAACTAAGTTGATTCACGACCTGGCCAAAAGCACTATTGCGAATGGTATCCATAATGCAGTAAGTATTTGAATTGATTAGATAGAAGAAGATGTGATTGATGATTTCTTTAATTCATGATATATACAGAAAATGGTCAACATTTTATACTTCATCCAAGGCTTCTGAGATTCCTGGTTCACTCATCTTCACTTATGATATTGACAATTTGTGTTACAAATCAATGTTGATTTCCAATACTCTCATCTCATCATCCCAATTGGGAAATACTTGTGGTTTTGTTGATTTTTATTGGCTGGTTAAACACCTTACAAGACAAAAAAATGGATTACAAAGACGATGAACGGCAGAAGCATTACAAACATTGCCAATTATCAAAAGTCACCATAAAAAAAAATTGCATTTTTTTCTTGTTCTGAGCTTAAATGTATGACTTTTCTTAAAATGCATGACTTTGCTTAACAGTATTTAGACACGTAATCCCAGTAAAAATAATTCTGGTTACAGATAAGCTCAATGGTAAATCTACTAGGATAATTACAAATTCTACTTGATCTACCTCTGGAATGGCAACGATAAAAACGAATCTGACACCCAATATTACAAATACTGAAGAGACTAGCAAGCCTAAATGTCGATCACGGTAAACTCTTAGTACCTTCATATAAAAACTATGGGACTATTATAAGCTGAATGTTGAAAAAAGAAGACCATGATGCTGCTGGTATTTGCAGAGGAAATTATACCGTGTATTCATACAAATTAAGAGCAAGCCAAGATTTTGTGAGAACTTCTGAACAAACCTCAAGTACTCAAATTGAGTAGTCAAATGAAGTTTTTACTTCAATTGGGGGAATCAAAGGAATAATCTGCAAATATCAGAGGGCCGTTGTGGAGAAAGACTAATTTTGTTGTGATCACTAAGTGGCAGCCGTACAAACCAAAATCAAATATTTTATAAAAATTTAATCTTAGAAAACCTGCTAAAAGGTTGAACTAAATAAATTTTAAGAGCACTTGATCAAATATTATTACTTTAAAAATTGAAGAGAATAAATTAGAGAATGGCGAGTCACTGACCATTGAGGGGGCACATGAGTGAACAATATGCATTTCATGTAAAATAATGAAATGAAGCTGATCTCATTTAAACAAATAAAAGATGAATATTTTGAAAATATCAAGTCTTCATTTTTGCTTAAACTACATAGAATTGATATGCTGATAACACCAGAGAGCCAAGTTTTTAGATTATTATGCGACTGATTTTATTGTCCAATGGTTATCTCTCTTATGAGTTTAAGTGCTAATTAACTCTGGGATATGAGACATAGCTCGTTCTAGCTGCAAGATCAGACCGATAATTAAAAGAGAATAAGCCAAATTAATAAAGTCATTTGATTTATAATACAATCCTTTGACCTGATTTTTTATATGAATTAAAAATAGACTACTGTAAAGTTTTGAAAACCTGTTACTTCTATTGGTCTTAAAACAAAACGTGAATTTCATTCTTTTTAATCACATTTATACGAAAGTTAAATTTATTTCGTATCAATGGCATGCCTACGCAAATATCAAGGAAAAAGCTTTACCGTCAGTATAATTGACATATACTAGGTGAAATCCTTGACGAGTAAATACAACAAAATGTTGATATAGCAAGTAATAGCATCTTTTAAATTCACGAGAAATGAAGTCTCAGTATTGATAATGGGGAGGATCCTAGTTTATAATTTCAATTGAAATTCAGTAGCTCTTTGCAAAATTTAAAAAGTCTAATTATTCAACCCACGACTGTGATAAGGTCTAATTCATTTTGACGCCTTTGATATTGTCTACTACCAGTTAGAATATCTGTTCCAAACTTACCTCTATATTAGTTAATATTCTCTTATTAGTTTTTGTGATATATGAATAAGATTCAATCAAAATTGGAAGATCTTTCGAAAAGTTCAGGTTGAGTTCCTTCCTCAATCCCTCTTAGCTTGTGTTCATTCTCTTTCCTCTTGCACTTCCTCTTTGCCTCCACAGTAGTTATTTAATTCTGACTACTTTTTTTTTATTACTTCAACATTTGATCAGTTTATATAGTATCTACTGTTCTTTGTTACAATCCTACTAGCATTCTCATATATTTGATAAGATGAGTACTGCTAGATTCAACTTTGGCCAAGGGTCAAGGTGGAGCGGGGTTTACAATTTCTTTCCTACTACAGCTATGAAACTCAATGTATGGTTGTCATGATAATTTCATATTTTGCTCCTATTTATTAAACCTATATTTTTTCTGTAAGCGTAGTTTTTAACTTAACTCAAAGGTAGTTTTGGAACGTAGTATGCATTACTTTTTATCTTTTAATTTCGTAAATAACATACTCTACTGCACTTTATTTTTCTCTCTAGATATAAATGCTTAAGTTTTAAAGCAAAGATAAATAGTCTTCAAAGCTCTAGCTAGGTAATACAAGCAAATAATATATGGTTTATGTTTGCTCTCAAGGCTTGGGCCAGAAAACATTTACGACTTTTGTATATCCTGCACACTAGATCGATTTAGATAGGTATCCTTATCAGGTGTCTAATAAATTAAAATCGCCAAAATTTGTTTACAACAACTACTGGTCTAGACGTCCGTCCTTCCAGGAGAAGAACTAATAAATTCCTAGTCTCTATTAAAAACCTTGAAATAAAAGAAAATTTAGTTTTTCGAAGGGGTAGAAAGATATTGCAGAAAAACAACCATACAGAAGGATTTTACAGAAGATTTCTGTTGTTACTGCACATAACCAAAAGATATTATTTTTCAATACAAAACCAGTTAAGCAAGCAAAAAAAAATATGGTGGACACCAAGCTTAAACAAGCGTCAAGCGTTGTAAAACTACTTCTTATAAGCAGAGAACAATAACGTGGTATATAGAGTATATAGGGCCAGAAAATGGTTTGGTTGATTAATTTTTAGTTGTCTGTAGCATCAGAGTCTTTGTTCTACAGCCTGTAATAGCTTGTGAAGAGTAAAACACAAAATAATTATAATCTACAAGTTATAGACCCTGATTCAAATCCCAGGGTTATTAGGTTTACGCAGTCCCAGTCAATAACGATGCTAATGACAAGATACAGCAGCAGGTTTACAAGGCCACTTCCATATCGAAATAGAAACTAAAGGTAAATACAAATATTCATGTAAACTAGCTTAAGATCTAAATATAAATTTACGAAAGATATTCATCTTCCGTTTATTTTTATTTACCATTTTCTTTGATTATATACTTATATTTCTTTTGGTTAAATGATGATTCAATTCATGTACCCCCTATAACCCAGATCAATAGGCTGTTTTTCACTCGTTTGCAACACATGGCTAACAAGACAAAAAAAAAGATCAGAACACAAATTATGCAGGGATAAGCTCAGATTGATGCTTTAATATCAAGAAGCAGCAGATGATATATAGCTCAAATATAAACATTTGATTAAAATTCGAGCTTTGTTTTTATTACAGTTGTATTTATTTTTTCTCCTTCATGTCAAGCGAAAATTTAATTTGATGATTAAGAGTAAGCGACAAAATAAAACTGTTAAAAAGCTTCTGCAAAAAATCAAAAGACTAGATAAAATTTGTACAATTGTACTAGAATAAACATAAACGGACTATAAAGACAATAATAATACACATAGACATGATATAATATATAAAAAAAATCAAAGACCATTACCCTAGTTGGATGTTTTAAAAGTTTGCTAGCTTGTTATAAGCCATTGCATGACCTTCAATCTCTTTACGTTGCTCTTGTTCCCGCAGCACTAACCCCATGGCCACTATTATGTCTGCATATTTAAACCCAGGTTCCCAGATAATGAACTCCCCAACTTTACGTGTAACTGCCAAAGCCTTTACTCCTACATTATGGTAAACTGCAACCGGTGGCCGACGGTTTTGGGGTTGGAGAAGTGGAATTGTTGGTAGCCACGAAAGATTAGTATCTCGTTCTTCTTCTTGCTCATTCTCTTCATTGAAATGAAGCTGGAAATATCCGCTCCCAAATGGAGATGCGAGTCCCGTCGTGCCATTCCATTGGAAACGCACTCCATCATAAGAACCACGAGTGACACGACGACGACCGTCGTTGTATAAAATGATTGAAGACTGCGCATAGTCGAGATTATTGTCAAACTCAAGTATATATTTGACTTGATCGTTGTTTACCACCTTTTGCCAGACCACACAAAATGGGGTGGTTCCTTGTTCCTCGGTAAAAGCAATATCGCCAGTACTTGGTTCTAGACCCAGCTCAATATTATGCTGGTGCACCTGGTTTGCTAGTAAAGTTTTTGGTTGGCCCGACGTAGAGCTCCGTAGAGTTTTGCCTTGACGGTATATTTTCATATAAGGCACTTTAGAGGAAAAAGAGAATGGATTATATGACGATTGGGTACAGCAGAATAGAGCAGGTGGTAAGGGAATGTCATTCTCAGATTCCTTCTGTTGTTTACGCTGTCGTGTTACAGTTCGCGAAATGGTGGCTGCAACATCAGACTCATAAACATGAACACCTGATCTGAACCGTGTGGCATAAATAGGTAGAGACTGACAGTATCCAGTTGAGTTTTGCCGACGAGAGGCTGTAATAGATGCGGAACTGGAGTCAATCCCCGGAATTAGGGTATTCACAGTGGATGCAGAGTCGTCCATGAATAGAGTATCAACTGAAGACTCAAAGGAGTGGCGACGTTGAAGCTGGGATTGGCCAAAAGAAGTGGAACCAGTTGAGGGATTATATGACGAGGAAGAGATTTCAGAGGGTTCTTGATCATTTTCGATAGAAGACGGATCCCTTGGTATTGTGGTTGTGGATGCTGGATCTGAGGCACTTTCGGAGGCAACTCGAGGGTGCCCTTCAGACACAATGGCTAGAGGAGGAGTATGATACGAATGGCGACGTTTTTCATTTCGTTTGACTAAAGACTTAAGATCAAATCTAGGCATGATTGAGTAAAAGTGCTGCTGGTCTTTTGCAATGGACTCAAATAACTAGAATCTTTGTTAATGATACAGATATGATAGCCCCAGGTTGAAAGTTATCATGAGTCATATAAATAAGCTGGTTGATGAACCCAGCAGATGGTTTAGACAAAACCTTTGGAACAGAGCACAGGAGAGTAGATGAATATCAATGTGATGAAGAGTTAGGAATTAAAATAAAGTAATAACCCCTCGGAGTTTTCGGTATCAGCTATCTGTCAGTGAATTATGTCTCGTGCCAAAAACCCTTTTGAAGTTTGAATTGAACAAGGCTTGAAGGACCAATATTCCTGTTTTAGGCAATTGAGCTCCAGCAAATGCAGGTGATAGATGGAGAAGCGGCTTGAGTGTATGAGGGGAAGTGCAATGAGAAGAAGGATAAGAAGAAGAAGAAGTGAAATAAAAAAAGATTGTTAAGAGAAAGAGAATATTGAGAGCAATAACTCAATAGGCCAAGAAGACGAAAAATTCCATGTGAAATGAAATTATTAGAATTGAAAAACCATAGGTCATTGGAAGAGACTTTTCATTGTTTTTTATTACTACTATTTTCAATATTAGTGATATTGGATGAGTAATCAAAGACGTTAAATTATATAATGATGACACCTAATTACAAATAAAATATTATGATTACAAATGATTACGCAGAAATTATCAATTTGATATTACCAATACGTTAGAGAAAATTATGTAATCGATGCACTGCTTCTTAAAATCAGTCCAGAACTTCATGGCACAGCTACTAGCGGCACTTTTCCAGCACTTTTCGATCATCTTTTCAGCATCGTTTTAGCACCTTTCTAGCGGCAAGAGCGCGTACTGTGATCGGCGGCATCTGTCAACTCCCCTTTATGTCTGGATTTCTTTGAATATCTTGGCCAGGCTTGCCTCGATATCAAAATATCATGACTGACCATTTGGTTACTACTCCAAACTGACAACTTCACACTTCTCTAAAGATAAAACACACTCAAAACACCCAGATGCCTATAAAACCTATAAAACTCTTCTTTGGACTCGGGTTCAAAAAAATTCGCATTCACATTCACATTCATCGTCGTTGCCTTTTCCTACTGAGAAATGGCTATTAAATAATGGCCCCAGCGAAATGGTACACCAAAAAATGAAGAGCTTTTATAACGATACTTGAACGGTATTTTCCACTTAAAAGTTAGCAAGTTATCATTATAAAAGACAACATAATTGCAACCGTGCGTATATCGACACAAAGATCTACATCTTTATGTATGTTTATGCGTATGTATGTAAATACCAAGCATATGTGAGTACTTTTCCGCATATGGCCCCATTACATGAAAACCATTCTTATTATTCTCAAACCGTGTGCCTGCTTTTCTTTTTTCATGTTTTAAACCTTGATTTATTTGGGTCATTCTTTTCTTTTTGGTCAAATTTTTTTCTTGCTTATTTTCTTTTTTCATGTTGTTTTACTTTTTATTTATTACTTACATTTTCTCAATTTCAAATCTGTTTAATCTTTTTCTTCTTCTTCTTTTCCTCATTCTTTTATTTCATTTTCATCATTGTCCTCTTTACTGTTGTTGTTTTCATTCTCTTCTTCTCTCCATCTTCATCTTCTATTCTGTATATTATCTACAGTACCACAGTACGTTAAGCACGTTTACCTCATTATTATATCCCTACAGCCTATCAACTTCGTCCACTATGCAGCTTCAAACTGTCGGTGCTGCCATCAGCCTGGTTATGAATGACAGGGATCAGGACGACTCAGTTAACGACTTGTTATCATCAAGCCCAAGGTCAGAAAGAAATCATTTTGTTGATGATGACCTTTCAGAAATCTTCTCCACTTTGTACGTACTTGAATTTTGTTCTGAATACCTCCCCCAATAGTTTACTAACTGTAGTGATTAGTGATGACGAATACGACGATCAGAACGGTTCCTATTTAGACTCAGATGATCGAACGAATACCAGCATAAGGAGTGTTCTTGATCCCAGATTTTTTGCAAAGCGCCAGCCAGCTCAAATACCCAAGCGACGAAGTAAACCACTACATCCTTCTCTAGTATCTCCCCCGTTGTCTGTTACCAGTGATCATACCGTTGGAAATGAGTCTACAATAGCAGAAATCAGCATGGAATCGAAGAGAAGTGATAGCATTGACTCCCCTATATCCATGCATCCTAACGTCGTCATGGCACCCTCTACAAACTTTTTCGAGGGCATGGTTAGTACCCCCAGCAATATGTCTAGCAATGAGAGTCAACCCGACACATTATATTCTAATGGCCCTTTTCCTCCTATTCTTGAATCCCTGTCAATAGCTGTCGAATGTTCTACCAATGATGCTGTTACAGGAACTGCATATACACTTCCTTATCCGACTTCAGCCATGCCTACAACAGTAACAGCCCCTATAGCTCCCTTGCCTAGTCCTAAACTATACCCTCGACAACGCAACTATACTATTTCTTCCTTTCGAAATACCACTCCGGAATCCAAGAGTCTCCCTCTCCCTCCAAAAACAGTCCATCCCCGGGCATCTTTGTCGTCTCTCATCACGTCTGGAAATTCCTCGCACAAGTCAGAGTCCAGTCCAATCTCTCCTTCTATCATGTCTCGAACTTTGAAAAAGTCGAGTAGAAGACAAACAGAAGCGCCTGCTGATCATGAAGAGGTGCCTCCCATGCCAGTTGTTCCGAACTACATGTCTCGACGAAGCAGTATATCACGGATTTTTAATGTTGGAAGGTCTCGAAAGCCTAAGAAAGATCAGCAACCATTATCATTATCCCAGTCACGCAAGAACTCCGATTCTCTGTCGAGAACTTATCAACCTCCACCTTCCATAAGCGAAACATCCTCAGTACTTATATCAACGAAATCCAACTCCTCAGTACATCGGTTTCCTCAATTTCACAAGCCCACATCTTTCCACGGAGCTACTATCGCTAGTTACCCAAGCTCAAACACAATTTCTGGACCACCTCCCATTCCATCTAAGCAATATCCAGCTCCTCAACTTCACGAAATTTCCTCTGACATGACTGAATGGAACGATCCATTACTTGAATTCTTTCCTTCACCTTTAAACGGATCAATCGACTTACTTCAACAAAAAGTACGTAATAACAGCTGCAGTAGCAGTATCTTGAGCAGCCCTGTTAGCCCAATTACTCCTGTATCTGTTGGTAATACAAACATCAACCCTAACAACAACAATAATAAGTATTCAAAACCATCAGCATTGTCTACTAGCAAACAACTACCGTTGCCTCCTGACCAACTTGACTTGCATAATGAAACGACCTTAACCCAACGAATTAATAATTTGCATTTGTATGACATGAGAAACCCACGCAAGGACCAGGACATCATTAATTCCGAAGACAAGTTTGCTAGGACACTTAAAATACGTACTACAGATATAGGAGAGTTGGGAACTGTTGAAAGAAAACGATCTGAAGCTGGGCTTCATTCAAGCAGAGCGGCTTACAAGCACCTAAATGATAACGGAACTGTTGATGAATATTGGACTCGAAGTGTTAGAATCTAATCAACTAAAGTTGAATGAATATTCCTTTTGTTTTTATTATTTGTTTTTGTTTTATTTTTCGACTTTGACTTCATGAACTAATAAATCACTTTGCCATTTCATTTTATTGAATTTTTTATTTTCATTATTGTTTATTTTATTTTGTCTATTGTTTCTTGGTTTGTGCTTGTATTATTTCCTTTGTTGTACTAATCTTTCCAATTTCTCTTTATAATCATTCGTACTTAATCAGAATAATTTTTAATGTCTTGAGTTGCCCTTTGGCTCAGAGTGAAGAGACTAAAGACAATATTGCCAAAGTGCGCTAATAGCATGGACTATATTGCACGGACTTTATCGCATGAAACTTTATATGCATCAGTATAATCCAGAGAACAGATAGCATTGTGGACGTTTTTGTTCTCGCACATAAATATATACACACATCTCCAATTCTAGAACTAGAAGAGAGAAAGAGAAGTGGGGTTTGCTCAAAACACAAAAAAACAGGGGAAAGACTTGAACTAGTAGTTATTTATTTACCCATTTCGTTCGTACTTGCCTCAGTTGAGTTGACTTGCCCTATGGTTAGGTCCGTGCTAAAATACTTTTATACCCCTGTTTTTGGAGATGTAAGAGTATTTTTTAAAGTTTTCAGCCGTGCGAAAACAATTTTTTAATACTTTTTTCTTTTAATTTTGAACTTTTTTGTTTTAGTTACTGCAGTAATTATTATGGGTAAAAGAGAACAAAATAAGCCAAAAAATAAATCAATAAAACCTTTTCATAACAGTTTAATGCCTGTTTAATGGTAAGTTGGATGTAAAGGCCTTTGACAGTTGTTTGCTCAAAAATATAAAGGGAAGCCATTTTGTTGGTTTGCTTACGGAAAATGAAATTAACAGAAAGACAACTCTGGTGGATCCAAACAAGAAGAAACTTTGAAAGAAAATGATTTATGCATTAACATGAGTTTGAATGAGGATGAGAGATTTCAATAGAGGCTGTTGCTTTAAGGCCCTTTCTATGGGATAGGAATAAATTACATGGAATAGCAATAAACAGAAAGAGAAAGAGAATTCAAGGTTAAATGAGATTAGACAGGAATCAAAACATCTCCATGTAGAATCAGACAGGGATTAAAATTATACATGATGAATATATTTTATGTTTATTATTCTTTACCTTGGATTCAGTTTTTGGTTTTACTTCGGAGAATACAATGCAAGACTCTTGTAAACTCAAAACCAAACATCAAGTCGGAACTAAATAAAAACTTTCAGTTAAAAGTTCTAGAGATCTTGAAGGTTAGAGTGCCGTGGTTCTTTAATGCTCGAGAGTAGAAGTTTTTTTTCTTTTCTTTCTAATTTATTTTTATTTTTATTTTACTTCTACTTTTGTTTTATTTTTATTTTGGATTCATCCATTTTCTTCTGGTGGACCACGCTACAGGCAAAACATAGATGGGGTATGTGGCCGCGAGCGCTAATTTCCGTAACAACAGCAGTCGGTCACTCGGTCATTCGTTATATGGAGCAGCAACGAAATGTGATCACAAGAATATCTAAACGTCTTAGCTAGATGGATATAACAGCATCTTATTCATATAAATATCGATTATTGTTCATCATCAATACTTTCTAATGGTTTTCTTGAATCAGTGTTCATTTGTATCTTGGGCTTCAGCACTTATACCTTATGAGAACACATGATTGATGGATGGGCTTTGATTCAGACGTCAAGGTCCAAAAAAATCCAGTACCCAACCTTTTGGAGTTATAAAAAAAAATCACAATGACAAGACGGCAGGATTACCCATAACTCATCAGTATCTGTGGTTTTATATACCTGAATATCCGCTATTCAAGGTCCTCATCTCTTGTTTGTTCTTTCTACATTGTAGCGGTATATGAGTTCCATCGATTTAAAACAAAATCTATCGTTTCTTGAAAATTTTCTTCCCCCCTAAACAATAATAAAACCACTGTTGATCCATTATAAGTTCAACATCGAATTCATTCTTCATCCACCATCATTTGAAAGTGTCAAGGTTTTAAGAATGCTCAAACCTTTAGTACTTTGCCCTTATTATCTGATATTATTTTCCTTGCTTTGAGACTGCGTGTGTGCAGGAAATTATACATTACCATTCTCTGCAGACTTTAATCAGACTAACTGCAATCACCCAGTCAGTCTTCATGGAGCCACGTATGTTTAGAACTTTTTTTGATTCTTTGATTTTTGAATGGGCATCCCACTCTAAATTGTCATATGGTAATATAATAAAAGCCAGGCATCTAGACTTGTCAAAACAGCTTGTCTCTGGCTAATAATTAATTACCTCGGGTTCAGGAAGCGATTCGATTCACCATAATATTTTCAAATTGTAGTACGGTCTGTTTTTCCTGCTTGAGGCTACTTGACGCCGAATACCGTCCAACGTGATAATAACTAACTTAGTAGTTTGTGCTTCATTCCTCGGTCTGTTTATGTTTTCATACTTGTAGAGTTCTCCGTAATTCTACAAAAGATGATGACAGTTTTTGAAATGTTAAAATCCAAACTCTGTATTTGACTGACCTTGTATGCTATCTCAAGATATCGATTGTAACAAAATACTGTCTTGATAGGGTCTGGCCTTGTTTTCATTCCCCAGAACCTTAACCAAGCTCGAAATCAAAGTTAAATATCATTGTACTGAATATGATGCGTATATTCTATACTGCACCTGTAACTTAGAATTGCAAGCATTTCAATATAGTCACCTTTTAGCCAGACGGAAGTAAAAATGTGAGACATTGAAAAATGCTGAATTCTTAATGTGAAGGTATTGACGAATGTAAATCTGTGAGTATCCACTCAGACCAAAAGCACAAAGTCATTTCAGTAGTTTAGGTCTGTCATTTTAGGCTTCTTCAAAATGATTCTTCCTGTCGTTCGTGTATTCATGCGCTTGTAGCTCCAAATTTAAAGATAGAAGAGAGCATATTGAGCATTGAGCAGCTTCATGCGCAAGAACCAGACTTGAACTATAAAATGCCCCATACATATACACGAATGTGTATACAATTCTGAAGTACTATCACAAACTCAAGTTCAAGTAGTAGTACAGGCCAGGTCCAGTATGATTATTGTTTTCATCGTCGAACGATGGGCTATCACTTGTTTGAGACTGTGTCCAGACTGTTGGATATCAATAAACCATGAAAAACACCCAGTTACCATTTTAATCATCTTATTCATGTTTAAACTTATATTAAAGCGTTGGATATGATGATATCCATCCAGCAGAGTTTATTTTCTCACTTTCTTATTTATTTTTTGATTCTTTACTCATCATACCAATTGAGTGGGCCTTGAACTATCCAAAAAAGATTGATATCATCTTCTGATGTCATTTTAACTCTCGCTGGATTTTTAAAAAAGAAGTCTTGCAGAGGCTAACGACTGTATATCATTGATTCGTACATTGCTTTATTATTTTTGGTTTACTTGGGTGTATATTTTTTTTCTTTCTTTCTCACGAGGAGCTTAATGCTTAAGCAACCCACCTACCCAGAAAATACACTCAAATCCAGGTCATTTTAGCCATTTTCTCCTGGTTCTAACTTTAAATATATACAAAGATATGGTAATATATTCAGGGTTTTGAGCTACTTACTGATTTTCCACAATTAGTCTTTAACATTCGTATACTTTCTTTCATTGACTTTACTCTGAATCTTATATGTAAAACATTAAACGTTCTCTTCCAAGTTTATTAGGCCTAGTTATGGTAATATTCTTCTTTTCCAGTCTTGTTTATTAAACAAAGTAAAGACATGGACGACTTTACCGATATCTGAAAATTTAACAACGTATCCCAAGAAATATGCATACCTTAAGCCATACTATTATACTTTCAAGCCCCCCACCTCCCCAGCAATTAATTTCAGGCAAACCATATCTCCAAAACATAATTGAGAGTTTTATTATACAATGTACATGAATAATAATATATAAACCTCCTCATTTGCACAATAAACAGCAAAGTGGGTTTATTTGAAGACTATTCATAAAGCTATGGGTGGTTTAATACTTCATCTTACACTATATGTTATGTCCTAGTAGAATGGCAACAAAAAAGATAAACTGATATGAGTTTGGATGTAGCAAATAAAAGCAAAGCTTAAGCACTTAGGTAGTTTGTATAGCTGGGTATTTCTTCACTAGTGAGATAATCAGTGCCAATTTTAGTAGTGTACATTAAAGATTTGCTCTAGATAATGATTCAATATTCGGGCAGGTAATAGAATTGCTGAATACGATTAAGTAAAAATATATTAATTAAAACTAAAAATTCAGGTAACAAGTTAAACTATTTCTCTTAATCAAAAGGACAAAGTATGGTTGAACCTAGGTAAAAGTTGCAGTTCTTGCACAAAAATTCTTGTACATGGGTTTATGAATTATAAACTAAAGTATGCTCACTAAATGTAGAGCATAATCTCAATATTAAACATGAATGGTATAATACATATATTTTAGCCAAAAAAGGTATTGATTAGATCTCTAGATATCATAGTCTACATGTATTATGGCACTAGAAATTTTTAGGCGTGCGCTAAAGATCAATTTTGACATAGAAAAATGTATTTTAGAAAATGAAAATAATTTAAAATGTCCTTCTTTAACAGTTTACTTCTATTTGATAGTGCTTAGCTGTCAATCCTAAGCTTAACATTTAAAAAAAATGCCTTAGCAATCTTATGCTTTTTTGATATAATCAGAATTCGGTATTGATTTTCAAAGTACCTGATTGATATTCATGAGTAGCAACAAACTATTCAATATAGTAGTGATTTACAAAGAAAATAAAATTAACACAGATGAGGTTTGATTAATTGGAAACTTTAGGATAAACCAGTTTAATGAGAAATGAAAATTTTATACGTAAAGAATAGTCAAGAAACTGAAGTTCAAACCCTACAAACACTGGAATTAAAAACAAGCTCAGAAAAACACGAATAAACTCAAACCCTCGCTGTTCAATAACTGTTAATAAAGTAAAATTAAATAAGAAAATAGGGGCAACTATAGTAACATGCCGTAATGCACACTTGAGCAAGATGAATTTAAAAACAGGTTAAAAGTTTAAAGTATTTATTCTTTCCATACTCTTCAAATAACTATATTTTGGCCAATCTTATTTGATACATGAGGTCTGATAGAGAGTCTGTACTGCTTATCTTAGACTAAAACAATTGTTTAATTAGATCTGTAATTAAAGCTTGAGTCAAACGAAAATGAGGCCAAAATTCCTTGTTCAGGATACTAATACAGAAGCATTAATTCCTTTTTCAAAATTCTTTCAGTAAACACTTTATGTAGTGTCTTGCGTTTCTTCGTAAAGCTGTTGTTATAACTAGATAAAGACTAACCTCAATCTTAATAAATTTGGCACTTCAGAGATGGCACTTACAGATTCTTTCATGGGAAACTTTGCTGGATTATGATTTTAAAGTATTTACGCCAGTAAATAAATGAATGTCAATATGGTGGACTGAAATCCGGGGATGCCCTCGTATTTTTGCCCAATAGTACATCTCTCTAGGTTGATCTTTCCGGATTTCGCATTCAAGTACTCAATATTTTCAAATAATAAAGAGAGGATCTTTGGAATATATAAATTCAGAGACATCTGACACAATTGTGAATATCTCATCAATCTCACCTAAAAATCGAATGAAACCTTTTGGTAACATTTTGCCCATAGGAGGTAAATTATACAAGGGTCAATTAAACACTGAGAGTTACAGTTAGATAACTGCAGATTGTGCAAATCATATAAAATAATGACACAGATTCATGTAAAGCCCCTTGACTACCACTTTGATTTGTATCCAAACAGCCCTTAAAGATATCATTATGGTTTTGAACCCAAGTAACTTGACGCTCTGTATACTGAGAAGCTCTAGTTGAGAGTGATCATAGTGGTCTCTGGTTAATGCTCAAACCTTCAATTGACAATACAGAAATCGATGAAATCTCAAAAGTAAAAGAAGAATCAATCAAAATTGTATTTAAATTAACCATGATGATAGTTCATGACATGATTTGAACTATCCCTTGAAAATGAGTTTCCTACACATGATGCTTGCTGACCTTAACTTGGTTACTATGAGCCAATGGCTTGGAAAAAATCTCAATGATCTCTGCAAATTAAGATAGGTGTATCTTCAAACTATTCAACTGTATATAAAATTTCATCCAGTTCATCTTCATAGTCCTCTGTCTACATAGTAATTGCTTACAGACTCGCTGAAATTGATCCATGTGCTTCACTAAATATAAATTCCTATATCTGTTTTGGGCGGCAAATTATTAGTCCAAGAACACAACGGAACTTGAGCTATTATATGAATTGTAGGGTCGAGAACTTAATACTTAAAGAAAAATGAACATTCATGTTTACTAGCCGTATACCTGAAAAACGACCCTCAAAATATGAATTTTAGCCTAACGAGGATCAATATCCTCACCTACCAATCTTGTAAACTCTTCAAATGACAAATAATATGCTAAATTCCATGACTACACATTACTGGTATCTTATTAGTTGTTTACGCTAAGTGATATACTTTATTCAAGCCTAACAAACTGGCTGACCCTGATTGCCTACTACCTGTATTATATTTCACGTATCATTTTTTTCAGACAAAAGTCCCAAAGGTTTCCATTCAACACCACCACACCATCACGTAACACCTTCACCAAATAATCTCGCCTACTAGCAATCTTCAATCTGTCCTCAATTTCAAATACCGTGAAATATCTTGCAGGAGGAAATATATTATCTGCTTGATCACGTCTTTTGGGTATTTTTTCAACTTCGTTTTGTGTTGAAACACGTTTGTCGCGAATAACTACAACGTAAATATTTCACTTTCAACAACCATCCATTCTCCAAGATCCTTCGAAGCTCAATTTTAATAGGATCACGTCTTTTATCTTTCTTAATTCAATCTTGATATCCTAATGACAAATAATGGAGGAAACTTCTGAGCAACTCCAGAAACTCCAGTTTGACGCTCCAATTACTGGACGCGTCAACACAAAGCAATTAACCCAAAACTTGAAAGTATGCGAGGTCTATCTCATTGCTACATTTTCATAACTAACTCGATTTTTAGGTATTGCAGCAGGAGCTCAGCGAATTGGAGCAAGGTTCTGTTGACTTAGACTCACTAAGAACTGTCAGTCGAAACTTGGTTTCTAAGAATCTCATTGAACATAGAGAGTCTGGCGTAAGAGCCTATGTATCTTGCTGCTTGACCGATATTCTTCGTCTATTCGCCCCTAATGCCCCATTCACTCTTCAAATATTACAAGTAAGTTTTTATTTCGTCTTTTTAAATCTCAGGATGTATCTGACGCGAATTTAGCGAATTTTCAAATTTTTTGTCAGCCAGTTTGAATGTCTCGATAAACCGAATGATCCATATTTTAAACAGCATTATTACTTGCTAGAGAATCTGGTTCAAGTGCAATGTATTGCACTAGTCACTGATCTCAATGATTCTGATGCCCTTGTCATTAAAATTTTTGAGTTATTCTATAGAATGGTTGGAAAAAACAAAGGAATCGACTTGGATTACTTGATGACTTCAATTCTATCTCAGCTTTTACAGGAAATGGACATAATTCCTCCCCGCGTCGTTGATATCATTATTTCTCATTTTTTGAGCAAACCTCCCGAATCAACCCAAAAAGACAATCATTCTCTACCTGTGTCACCAGGTTATATTGTGTCAAAAACTATTTGCACTGATAATGTGGATGTTATGACGCGGCATGTTAACCAGTATTTTGCTGATATTATGAGCATTTCTCTCGATGAAGAATTAGAGGAAGAGATGGAAAAATCTGAAAAGGGTGGCCGCAGCAAACAGGTTGAGAAAGGAAAAAGTGCTCAGATCAAAGCACAAGAACTTGCCGTACAGATCTGGATTGCTGCCCCAGAGCTTCTCGTGAATATTATTGGACAACTCGAGCAAGACCTTTCCGTGGACAACCTCAAAGTTCGTGATCTCGCTACTGCTTCTATTGGCAAAATGCTCGGTTATGCCCCCAGTAGAGTCAACTTTGTCAAGGAGCATTTTACAACCTGGAAGGCCTGGCTTGGTCGTATCAAAGATAAAAGTCCACAAATCAGAATCACTTGGACAAAGGCTTTACCTGATATCATTAAGAATCGTACCGATATCATTCCAGAGATATGTTTGGCTCTGGCGGACCGCCTTAACGACCCTGATGAAAAGGTTCGATTAATATCCTGCTCAGTTTTCGGCGAGTTAAAAAGCAGTGTTGTTGCAACCAAACTAAATAATGAAACTCTTTTCAATGCTTTATACTCCCGTTTAAGAGACAAGAAACCATTAGTGCGACAGGAGGCATTTGCTGTTATTGGATCTCTCTATGAAAATGCCTATTCACAGATCGAACTGGGAAATCAAGATTATATTTCACTCTTTGGCCCAATTCCTCAAAAAATTCTTGACCAGCTTCTACTTAATGATAAAGAGGTTAATGAAAGAATCGATATTACCCTAAATGAAAATATATTTATAACTAATGCCGATGATACGGCTCGCACTATAAGGTTTCTGACTGTCTTGAATTCTTTGAATGAACAGGGAATGAATGCCTTTAACGCAATTCTAAAACGTCAATTTACGCTGGTTAACTACGTTGGTGCTTTGGCGACTATGATTCGAGAATACAATGGCAATAATGACGCCGATCCAAGACTGAAGTCAAGAATTGATGGTACTATTAAATGGCTTTCAAATTCCTTTGCTGATCCTGCAAAGGCTGAGGCAAGTCTCCAGATATTTTTTGAGAAAGCCACCGATAGAGCCTGTAAACTTCTTTCAGCAACGGTGAATCCAGAAAGTGATTTTAATGTGGTCCAAAGGGCAATTAAAGATTTATATTCCGAAATCAAGGGATATAAGGTTCCCACTGTATCTAGTGTATTGCACACATTTACAATTATCTTTTATCGCTCTTCTTATTCAATCCTTAATCATAGTTGTATTTCTCCAATTGTTCAAGTTACTCGGGATCCTTCTAGCAAACTTCATCATACAGCACAAACATTCTTGAAGACAATTTCTGCGTCACAGCCTACTCTCATGAAATCTCATGTGCATGACCTAATATCTATGATTGAAAATGGCAAACCTGGCTTTGATGGTAGTGTGGATACATTAAAAGCTGCTAATTCACTTGCAGAAAAATTTCAAGAACTTATTCCTCAGGAAGCTTCATTTTTTTCATCCCTTGTTACAATGGCTTTAGAAGGTTCGCCTGAAGAAGCGACTCAGTCAGTGAGACTCATTTCCTTCGCAGAGAAGAAGGAGTTTTATTTTAACGAAGTAATAGTCGTGGCAACAGAACTTAGCATAGACAATCCCAAACTCCCCACCTACATTGCTTCCATCGCAGAGCTCTATTCCTGTTCACCAGATTTAATTGAGACTAAGCACCAGGAAATTCAGTCTTTTCTAACTCAACAGGTTTTATTGGCTAATACCACCAAAGCTTCTGAGAGTGATCCAGAGTGGGTTGAAGATGAGAATATGGATCAAAGCTGTCAATCTAAAATACTTGCGCTTCATGTTCTAGTCAATCGGCTAAAACACATAGCTGACCCTGAAGTTACAAAAGAACTCTCAAAACCTGTCTTTTCGTTACTTGCCTCTTTGATAGGAAATATGGGAGAGATTGTCCGTCCTTCCTCTGGTGTTACTCCACTTCATTATCGAGCACGACTCAGGTTGGAATCTGGATTACTACTTTTAGAACTGGCCTTGAACCCCAATATTGAAAATTTAATTAGACCTAATGAAATCATTAAAATGGCTTCTTTGGTTCAAGATGGAGTATTCCAAATTCGACAACGTTTTTTGCACACTCTAATGCAATATTGGTCTGAAGAAAAAATTCCTCGACGTTTTGTCACTCTTGTATTTGTAACTGCCTTTGAGCCAAATAACGAGCTTCTTTACTATGTGAGTACTTGGATTCGAGCACGAGTAGCTTTTGAATACAAAAGCCAGTTGAATAGAATGCCAATGGAAAAGACTTTTGCCACTCTGTTACATCTTCTTGTGCATCATGAAGAGAGCTTTGAGGAATTGGATCCAGTTCCTGCTGACAATGAGTCAGGACAAGAAAATGCTGCTGATAAGGAGGCAGAAGACGAAAGAATACAGCTGAAACAAAAACAGACATTGGACTATGTGTTAAAGACAGCAGCATATATTGTATTTTACTTGAGTGCAGTTGCTACTGAGGAAAACATTTCAATGATCTTTTACATTTCACAGAGGGTAAAGCAATACCGTGATAATGTGGATGAAGCTCTTTCAGATAGATTATATCTCGTGTCAGATATTGCGCAATTTATTATCATCAAATACCAAGAGTTCAAGGGCTGGAGTGTTGATACTTGGCCAGGAAGACTGCAGCTATCTGCTGACGTATTCAAGCCGATGCCATCGGTTCAAGTTGCTCAAAATGTTGCTAAAACAACCTATTTGCCAGATTACACATTGAAGGATTTGGAGGAATTTTTACGCAAACGATTCGCCAAATTGCGGAAACAACATGCTGAATTAGCAGTTAAAAGCGAAGATTCTGGGGTTACAAAAGACGGTAAAGATTCAGATCAGCCTACAAAGAAGCGAGCAAAGAGTGGTTCTAGAAGGTCTAGTGCAAGGAAGCAAGCAGACGGAGGCGACTCAGATGATGCTGATGGGTACTCTGATAGGAATGGAAATAGCAGCCGAAGGTCAAGTGGCCGACCTAGAAAACGGAAAGGTAGCGATGATGAATCGGATTCTTCCGAGTATGGGGCATCTGGCAAGCGCAGAAAGAGTGTAGGATTTGCTGTAACTGAAGAATCCCAATCTTCTAGGCGCCGTAGCACTCGTTTGGCTAGTAGTTCTACATCGAAAAGTTCTTTCAAGGAGGATACTTCTGACGAAGATATGGATGATGAAGAAGAAGAAGAAGATGATGAAGAAATGGTTGACAGCGAAGAGAACGAAGAAGAAAGCGATGAAGATCAAGAACTCAAGACAAATGGAGGCGATAACCAGGATAAAGAAGAAGAAGAGGAACAAGAAGAAGAAGAGCAGGAACCTGAAAAAGAAGAACCTAAGATTCCCGCAAAGACTACTAAACCCTCTCCTAAGAGATCTTCTAAGTCTAAAGCAAAGCCTGAAACACCTAAAGAGAAAGCCCCACAAGCTACAGGATCTAGAAGGTCAACAAGATCAAGAAGATCATTGCCCGAGACTACTACAGAAATTGAGACTGAGACTGCTTTAGTTCATGAAGTCGACGATAATGCTGAAACAGAAAACAGAAGCGAAGAAAACGAAGCCATACCCGAGGAAGACTCAGATAAAGACAAGGAAAATATCGAGAACAGCAAAACAGCCGGTCGCCGACGAGGCCGACCGGCTAGAAAGGGATCAGCGGAAGGAACTGCCGCTAAAAAAGTTGAAAAGCCAGCTCCGCCTGCGCCTACTCGAGTCTCTCGTCGAAGAAGTTTACGAAATAGCTAAAACCCAATAACCTGATATAATACAACTGCTCGATCAGAATGATGTTTTGCTACTACCACTGGACCGAGGGCTGGATTTATTATATATTTATGAAACATACGCGCTTTCATTTCAGGTTTTTTTTTTTACTTTTGTTTTAGCAACAGTACTTATGATATGAGTACAGTCCTTTTATTTATAATTTTCTACACACCTTTAAGAATAGTAATAGAAAACGAAATTAAATTAACAAATATAACTTGAACATGTAATACAGAAAGTATGGAACATGCTTATTCAATAAAGATATGTTATATTTATTTTTCCCCTCCCAGATTACCTCTATCTTTCAATTTCTTTGGGGAGTAAAAACTCCATTAATGCATCCTTGCCTTTAAGTTCCATCAGGCGTTTGATGGTAATCAAATGGTTTCGTTCATCGGGTAGAATGTCATCGTTATATAATGATATTCCGTCTATTAACGATTTACCATCGTTACCAGCTGCGTCATATGGAGAGGCATTCTGACGTTTAGTATTTCCTTGTGGAGCAATACTAGGACTTCTCGATTTTGCTGAATTAGCAGAGTTGCTTATTCTTAGTTTGTGGTGTTGTGGAGTGTTCACATTTTGTGTAGGTTTTTTGGAAGGTGTGGATGATGTCACAATTCCATTTTTTGTAGAATCGCTGGTTGGTGTTAAGTTTTCTTTTGGATGAATTTCAGGTGACTTTGACGGTGATTCCTTGGGCTTTAGTGGGGGCGATTTCAGACTGAGTGCACTATCAAGAAGCATTTCTATATTTGTTCGGCAATTGGCAGCCATCACGTCAGGTGTACCTTCGAACTGCAAATAGCATAGATTTCGAACTCCTTCTCGAAATTTTTGATTTTTTGTAGCAAGCTCATCAAGTCCAAGAAGAACCTGTGAAATGCTGTTTTCAGAATATTCATCTGTCTGTATATGATTAATAGACTGAGTGAAATCCAGTTTCACTCCCTCTGATTTCACGCCTATAGCCTTATCATTCAAACCCAATGGATTATTATTCTGGAGATATTTTGTGATTGCTGCTGACGTATTTTGAAAATTGTATAGGGGAATATCGCGGGTATTGATTTCTAGTTGCTCTTCATCTGAAGAATCTAAAATATCAATATTACCATCGTTCTTATAACTTCGCCTAAGATTGGTATCTATAATATGAGCATGCTTTGGGCGGCGTGATTTGTGATATACATGATCCGCATGGTTTGGACATTTCCACTTTGTACCCACAGTCTTAACAGTAGGCAATGGTGGATTTAGACAGTCTAAATGCCAACAGAGGGAGCAATAGTCACAACGAGCGATTGGTACGCCCGATAATGAAGAACATTTGCACTTATAACAGAAAATAGGATTTCCTTGTTTATCCGTCAATTTTAAAAGATCTTGGTCTTCCACGAAACCACTTCGAGTACTAGTTTAAACTTTAGTAAGGAATGACAACATAATAACAACCACGGAAAAACAAACCTTTTAAATACTTTCATATCAGCATCTCTGTATTCTCCATTTTCGTTTGAGTATACACCCAAAAATCGATCTTTGATCTTTGAAGGAAGACTGAATATAGTTGGATTACGCCTGTCAAGTTGGATAAATAAGTCGCGGAACAGTCCTCGTTCATAGGGCAAGGGTGGAAACTGGAATGAAGGTTTTGGTTAGCTGTGGAACACAAAAACAATAAGTCCAAGAAGCCGAAAGAAAATTCATGTTAAGAGAAATCTTCAAAACATTCAGGTATGGACCAATGACAAAACAGTCTTGACAAACTGCCATACAGTAAGAAAGAAGAAAGCTCTTTCACACTTTGCACTTACTCTTTTTGCACGGCATTCCTGGCAGAACCATTCTCCTTCAGGAAGAGATTCTTCATCTAGAGGAGGATTGACACAACTAAAGTGAAAAGATTTTGGGCAACTTTCGCAGCATAAAAATCTTCCAACACCACCACATGTTGAACAGAAGTCGTCATTTGCCTTCAAAAGTGAGTATTAGTAAAAAATAGAAACAAAGTAAGTTCAACAAAATGTAACGAAGAATAAAAATTGAATCCTATATATTCAAAATTCACCCAAAGTTGCCACGTTTTATCGTAATTCAAGCCAATATTCCCCAAATCTTTAGTTGAACATGTAAAACAGGAAAAGCAGCACGACACTCGTCACCGAAATTCCGAATAGCACTTACCAATGTTGGGTCATCGCCCAGCGGTTGTAATCTAGTGGTCATGGAAAGATCTTGAGGACTACCTGACACGCTATTATTCATAAAACCGTTTCCTCTAATCATTGTTAATAAATATCTTAACCCCTTAAAAGTAAAAATGAAAAATCACATACTGCCCGTAATTCTGTTTTTTCTGCCTTTTAGCTCTCGCATTTGGTGACGGAAGATCATCAGCTACAGATGCACTTCTTATCCTTTTGGCGGCTATTAGACTGGTTTGCCTCTCGTTTCTTCGGCCATTTTGATGCATTTTGGTATCTGATTCTCGCTTAACTTCCGGCTCTTGACTGGCAGTAATTTTTGTAGCTGCTCCTAAGATCAAATCCTTATCCTCCTCTTTCTCGTCCTTTACCAACTTAAGGGAACTTCTCATACTACTTGGACTAGTGAGACCCTCTGTGAGACCCGTTTTAAGCTTCGCTTCAAGCTGACTTTGCACAGTCTCATATGAATCCTGCTGGAGATCAGGGGAAGGAGAGTGGCCCTCTTCTTTTGGAGTCGTAGTTGCATTTGAAGATGCTTGACTTTTAATTTTGGAATTTCTAACCGTGAGATAATGGCCATCTCTTCCTTGGGCACCTTCCGAGTCGTCAGGACTTCGGGACGCTTCTTCTGAATCAGTAGATCTCGACCGCCTATCTCTAACAGAATTATGTCTTCGGTGGGAAAGCCCAATCAAATGGGACGAGATTTTTTCAGGAGCAATTGCAAGAGAATGCACATTAGTCTGCCGCCGTTTTATTTTCGGAAGCAATTTTTGAGGTGGAGGTGTGTCAATGGGATATCCTGTGGAGCATGGAAGTTGTGTAATGGGGTCAGGCTCTACCCAAGATTCTGTAGCCTTCTGTACCTTATGCCTAGAGGATTTCATTGCTGCGGACATGTAAACCTGGCACTTAACTAGAGTATCACCTTCGTGTGATTTAAGTCCAGATCACTCTCCTTCACGCCGCTAAACCAGGTGGGATTTCGGTATCGCCAGTAACCAGCGCCTTGACCCAAGCAAAGGGTATAACCAGAAAGAATAAATAAGTATCACAGGTGATGTGTTTAGAGTAAAGAGTCTGATCAATCTATTCAGAAATCTGTGACGGGCGTGATCGATAATCCAAGTACTAACAAGACTTGATTCGCCAATTGGAACAAGGTCACCGAAAAGGGGTAGTGTATTTTTTCTCAGTCGCTAAAAGCTGATTTATTAATTCTCCAAAAAATCTTGCGTAGTCTGTGGTGAGAAGCGTTTAAAGCGTCTTCGTTTTGTTATTACTTTAAGCACGCGTCCTCCATCCACTTTATAACCAGGTGGTGATGGGAGGAAAGAGAAAATACAAATCAATCTTAAACGCAAACAAATAGAAAGAAAAAAAAAGGAAAAAAATAAAATCAAAATCAAAATTTAATAAATTGAATTTCAAAAAACAAGAAAACCCTGAAAGAATGAAATGATTGTGTCTTGATAAAACTTAAAAAGAATGTGAATGGCAGGTCTGAATTTAGCTATCTTTTTAAGCTATGATAGAAGTTCTCTTGAATATTGTCTTTCATGTAATATATATTTTGTGGCTATTTGTAACCCTAACTACGAGATTGCAATGCTCAGAAATATTTTGATCGGTCCTTTTATATCTCTAGAGAAAATGTGATCTCGTGCAAAATACGGTTGAAGGTTTTAAATTGAATTAGTATATTGCGTTGTGTAGTGAGTCTTATGGGGAAGTATATCCCGAAAATCTAAGATCCAACTTATTATTTCTGAATTACAAAAATATCGTTTCATGAGAAAGACATGAATTCAGAAGACTCACAAGTTTTCGTATAGTAGATATTAAATAATTTAAGTGCTTTCACATACTGATTTCCTTGAAAGCGGGATTTGCTACCTTAATCTTTGTGCTCCTCTAACTCCATAGAGGTCTATATGTTAGGATCCACCGGAATTAACTTCCATACGTATTTACTTTAGAGTAATCATGATATATTAAAATATCTTTTTGGCAAACACTTAGTTATCTTTAATTTCTGTTAATAGCGCTCTTCCATTTGTTTACCTTTTGGCACCTTAAGGGCAGAATTTTTTTCTAGTCCCACTGTTGCAGATTTGATTCGTCGACACTTTTATGAGAAATACCAGAAAGTCCTAGGCCCGCCGTTTTTTTTTAATTATAACGGAAAACTAGAATTTATAGAATCACAGACAAAAAACAAATCTAACCTGCTACAGTTGATAGAGCAGAATTAAGTAGCTTAATACATGGTTTCTCTTCCTTACTGAATAAATAAATGGAGCTAAAAAGTTATATCCACAACGAGAATACCAGATTGCCCAAAACTGCTGCAATAAGTTTAAAATTTCATTTCCTGTAATATGAGTAAACGTTTTTTATCTTCACTGTGATTTTTCACTTACTTAATCCTTATTTCAACTCGGTCTAGCATTGTTTGAATAAATCGTGTCCAACTAGGCAATGTTCACTTGTCGCAGGAAATTGGTTTCTTAACATTGAAGTAAGAACTTAAGAAACAAAACTCCAAAAACTAAATTTAGTCAGTAAGAGAGTAGGTTCATTAAGTTTTAAAACAGAAAGGATGGATTTCTTTTTGTATTGTATCAAGAAATCATAAGCATACTGATCATAGTTAAGAAACGTCAAGATAAGCAAAGGTTAAGATAATAATTAGTATTCGCGGTCACAAACACATTTGAATTTAGAGAACAAAATATTCATTTCTCAATCTCAAGTATTTATTAAGCTAAAATCAATTTATGAACTCTTTCTGAGGTTTTTCGTGTTATGTCTTAATGTAAGGGATTTGTGACTTCGATTCATAGTTAAGAAACGATGCCAACCTTTTTGAATTCTAAACACGTTTAAACGAATTTAAATGAATTTTATAATATATAATAGAAAAACTTTCAATTGATACTCTGAAAAAATATCTATAATATAGTAAATTATGGTTACTTGTACTTAAGATTGGTCAGTATGTGAGATAAATAAGGTGTCTAGGCCTACGGCGAATTTACAAGGAACAAATTGAAAAAAATACTATGAATATAAACGTCTTGTATACAAAGACAGATAGAGTGAATTGTTCGATAGTTAAAACCTAGTAGTTTCAATAAGTAATTTAGCAAGTTCTAAGGTGAGCCTGGAGACTGTTCCGAACTAGAGTGTGCACACGCGAGAAGGTCATCTTACAAATAGAACCAATTTTTTATTCTTTCAATTTAAAGTACTAGATTTCGTGTTAATTGAAATGAAGTTTTTATGTTGATAAATACGTAGGTTGCAAAAGACACACAAATTTATCACCATAATATCTTCATAACTTTGATATAAAAATAATTGATTGAAACACAAAAGACATTTTTCCAAGCTACTGTAGTCTAGATATTACAATCATAATAAAATCTAAACTGTTTCTATACAATCAAAGTACCATACTAGTTTATTTTTTATTTGAATTGAAATCTATTTAACGGTATTTAAAAAATTTACCTCAAGTTTTTCATGATTTCAAACTTAAATATACGTGTTATAATTTGGAGTTTCTTCCGGCTTATCACAAAATATTGACAAACAAAACTAAAGTGTTGAAAGTACATTAAACGGAAATGAAATACGTAACTATATAAGAAAAAAAAAGTATACATGTAAAAGAAAGAGAATAAAAAGAAATACATATGCAATTAGAAGAAATTACTGCTTTGGTTGGTTCATGATGTCCACATATCGGCTTCGTGCGTTACGACGTCCAGCCTTGCGAGGTCCTGCACTTGGAGCGGCCGCTAGCAAGTCATCAAGCCCGCCACCAGTAGAAGGAATGGTAGGTGTAAGTCTAGCAGATCTAGGGAGAGAGGGCACAGAACTTAGACCGGGCATCGGACCAGATGAAGGAGGTTGCGCTGAAGCCGATCGTCCTGGCATTGAAGGGGGCGTACCTGGCGACATCGAAGGAGGAGGAGTAGTTGCATATGGAGAAGCACCAGAGGATCCAGAAGACCCTGGGGGACCTGAATGGCTTGGACCTGGAGGCGGAGGTGCAAGTTTTGGGGCTGGCTTATAATCTTCCTTTGGAGCATTCTTATTAACATAACGCTTCAATTCAGGATCATAAACCAAACTCATTTCTTCACCAAAATTAATCTGGCTCGCTTTTGGTTCTTCATGTCCTCCCTTACGCATCCATGAAAACCATCCGCCTTTCTTTTCCTTTTCAGGTGCTTTTGGCTTTACTTCTTCTTCTTTAGCCTTCTTATCTTCGTCTTCTTCGCTGCTGGACTTTGCTGGCTTATTCGCAAAACCAAGATCCTCAATTTCCTCATCTTCCTCTTCAACTGCAGAAGTAGCCTGAGACGGCTCTTGTTCCATGCTAACTGGAGTTGAATAGGAGCTAGGCATAAAACTTGGAGCGCCCATAGGAGTGAAAATGTTATCTGAAGATTGGGGAACATCATCATCTGGGATTTCACTCTCCTCAACATCATCATTTCTAAACCCGTATTCTGGAGCCTCATACGTTTCAGGGGCATCTTCCTCTGCCACAGGAGAATTTCCTTCTGGTTCATTTTGTGAGGACGCAGATGAGTCATTATGGAATGGTTCAGGCTCAGCAGGCTTGGACACTGGTCCTGAATCATAACCATAAATACTTCCATAAGGATTATATCCGCCTGAGCTGGCAGGATCCTGGCTTTCAACCGAAGTGGACTGTAAAACAGGTGCGGAAGCAGAAGTAGGTGCATAATTATTGGCGGGAACAGAATTGAGAGAAGAATTAGAAAGAGCATGAGGGCTAGATGAACCAGGTTGCAAAGTTTCTGCCGCAGGCTGGGGAGCATAAGGATTAGTTCCACGGTTAGCTGGTTGAGGTGCATAAGGATTATAAGGGCTAGAAGACTCCGGTAATGCTCTAGATTCTGCACTAGAAGGGTGCGTGAATCTTCTATTTTGGGAGATATCACCCTGAGAGTTTTGGCCTTCTTCAGCTATAGGGGCGACAGAAGAGGGTCTTGAGGAAGGTCTAGAAAAGGATGATGCAGATTTAGGAGAAAGTAATGCATTAGACTTTGGAGTACCCATAACAGGCGTTTTTCTTCCAGCTTGTGGAGATGCTGGGGTATTGGCCATAAAGTGTTGCGTAGTGGCAGATGACAAAGTGTTTTGGGGAGCATATGGATTAACGGCTGGTTGAGCGGGCACAGAATTGGTTGGTGCATAAGGATTGGAAACCTGAGCAACAGGTTCACGCGCATTAGGAGCATATGGGTTTGCAGGAGCACGCGAAGGCGAAAATTGATTCTTTAAAGGAGAACCCCCTGGGGCGTTGTATGAGGGATTTTGGGACCTTTCTTCAGGGATCTTTTTGATTGCATTGGCCTGGGGGCGTTGTGAATTTGGAGCTCCGTAAGAATCAAAAGAACCATTATGCGGAGCTTGCAAATCCTGACCATCTCTATTCATACTTGAACGTCGGGACCTGTTAGTACTAGAAGACTTTGGTCGTGCAACTAATTCACGCTGATATCCCGAATTCAGCATCTCACTAGACAGGGCAACAGAAGAATTAAATGCATGTGGTAACTGTCCTCTTAAAGAATCATAGTTTGGTGACATGGCACGATTATCTCCCGCATACCTTGCAATTTGTGGCGGTGACAATACATTACTTGTAGGATTGTAAAAGCCCACTGTAGACTGACTGCGGGAAGGAGCAGTTTGTGGCTGATAGTGTGCCGGGTCTTTCTTAAAAGCATCAGCGTCTACTGGAGCATACGGATTTCCATATGCACTAGCCCGAGATACTTGACTACTATTGGCATTGGCTAACATACTTGGAATGTCAACCACAGATTGCACGCGAGAAGCACTTGGAGTCTCAGCAAGGCGTTTGAAAATTCCATCTTGCTCAACTGATGTACTGGCAGGGGCGCTTTCATCACCTGTAACAAACTTGGAAAAGCTTTTGTCAAGCTGGCCCAGTACTTTATCAAGCTTAGGTCTGCCAAGTTTTGTGCTAAGCCACCCAGCAGATGAATCATCTTGATAAGTAAGATTAAGACGCTGGGCAATGAAATCTATATGGTCAAATAGTGCAGGGGTATAGCTTATGTTCTTTCCAGCTGCCTTGACTATACCAGTGATACTGTCAAATAAGCTCTGTGCCTCTGTGATGTTACCAAGGTCAGCCAAATACGACGTCAGATTCAGCTTGTATAACACCAAATGTGGGTAATAAGGAATGGTAGGAAGAGTAGGTTCAGTACTGATCTTGAAAAACTCCATAACCATACTAAGCAAAATTGAATCTGTATCTCTGCCAAATCCAGCACCGAGCGAACTGTCGGAGCCTAGTAACTCGAAAGACGGTTGGCTGCCTACTTGTGGGCCAAATGTGCCAGTACCAAAAAGAAGATGGCATATGTGAGATGCCTCGACATTACCACATTTGAGTAACAGAGAAGAGAATACGTTAATAGCTTCCAAGTTTGCAGGGGAAGGATTTGAAAAAATCATGGAAATTGTAGATCTCCAATTGCTTAAAGACGCAGTTAATTGTGGACCCGGTGTTGAGTCTTGGAGAGCCATTGTGAATTGTCCTGGCAGAATTTCAGATACTAAAAAGTTAATAAACAAACACAAAAATTACAAGCGGAATAAAACCTTACCCGAATCAGCTCCAGCACCAGAGAAAATGCGATACATTAAAGCTAAATCTCGAGCAGACTGAGAAGGAAATACTCTGATTTCTTCTCGAACAAATTCAAATACAACATCCTTCCACTCCGAGGGTCCAAGGGAGCTGGCAATAAGAAGTGCGTGAGACCAAAGATGGTGATCAAGAGCATACTTTAAAGCAATTTCTCTCTCACCAACTTTTAAAAGATCCACAAATCGGTTAACATCTTCACTTTTAAGGCCCTTACCAGGGTTTGTGCCAATGCTAGATGAGCGGCGATGCATGTTCTTGCGATAAATATCGACAGCAGGAGCAAAGGAAGCAAACTCCTCAGTATCGTGAACTTGAACATAAGGATCAAGTGTTTTCCTGACAGCCTCTTTCAGATTCTTGCTAGGTTTGGTAATGATAGAATCAGCCTGCAGAAGGTTGAGCATAATTTTCCATAAAAGAACTCTAGTGAACTCTCTCGAAGATTCTTCAGGTTTTGTATGCTGTAAGGTTTTCTCCATTGCTTGAACATGTTCTTCGATCCATTTCTCCAAATCCTTCTTTTTATGCTTTTGGGGGCCTTTACCTGTGACCAAGGGAAAGGGAAACTTGGCAATCAATGGATCCGCTTTGAGAACTTGGGAAGGATGTAACACTTTTACTTCAGTAGTAGTGGCGCCACCACCAAACAAAATAGAAGGAGGAATAACAGTCACCACTCTGCCTCCCATACCCCAGTTGAAGATTGGAAACTGGCGGCGCATAAGGGTTTCATTATTAACAGGCGCTTGTGACACAGAGTACAACCTTTGACTACTTTCAGATGCAACAGATTCAGCATAACCTCTGGCACTGGACACAGAATATCGGGGTTGGGGTGGCGATATATTATGTACTACAGAACCAGTAGTAGAAAGCGGAGATGAGACTCTTTGGGCTGGGTGGCCCAAGTCATGACCTGAAGAAACTCGATAATGTCTAGCGTTAAGTATAGCTTGCTGGACCTCAGGAGATCGGGCAAATTCTGCCTGCTTTTGTCCAATGTCTGCAGGCATATCTCCAAATGCAGTTTTACTTACAAGAGGAGCTGCTGGCTGTAATCCCTTAGGAGGAGGTAATTTTTGGTGAAGACTAGCATAAGGCATAGATGGACTGTAAGCATTACCAGGACTGGCCGTACCAGATTGACCAGAATTTCGAGAAATCAAAGCAGGTCTTTGGCCTTGCACTTGAGGCGCGTAAGGATTATGTGGATGAGGAGGCTGATAAGCAGAGGGACCAAAGTGATTATGTGGAGTAACGCTTGTTGCAATAGCACCAGCGTCGGCTAATGGGTTGTAAGGCTCGTATGGGTTATGGTACTGAGGTTTATACGCATTAGCGGTCGCAGGAGATGAAGGCGCATAATTAGATCCACCTCCAGATGAGTTTCTAGAGTGTCCACGTTGAGGAGCAGCAAAAGGTAGTCGAGGTGGAGCCAAAGGCATCGACGAATTGCTAGCTAGCGAAGTCAAAGATCCATTAGAGAATGTGCCCATTGGTCCACCTAAGGGAGCAGGACCAGCAGGAGGATAAACGTGTGGTGCTTGAAAATGAGCACTCGAGTTACTTGAATTTCGTGACATGGGTTTTCGAGGCATAAGAGGAAGCTCGTCGAAGAATGGCTTCTTGGGATCAATAGACGGCCTAGGCTCAGCAGAAGGACTCACAGGAGTACCATAAAGATGATTTTGCTGAGGAGATTGAAAAGATGAAATGCGACGGATAGGTTTTGGAACCATATCAGTTGGGAGGTCAAATGCATTATCTGGGACATGCTTTGCAGGATGCTTTGGATGTGACTGTGAATGTGGTTGAGACGAGAATGGAGAATAAGGCGATGACTGAAGAGACTGATTACTTGCAAGAGAAGCAGTGCTAAGCTTTGGCGTATTATAGTTAGAATGTACAGCGTTGGGAGCAGCTGAGTTAGAATGTATAAAGTTAGGAGCAGCTGAGTGAGTGCGCGAAGGTGGGACGACGGAGGAAGGCCTGGAAGTTACAGGTTCGGCGTAGTCATCGGGGAGAAGCTCGTCATCGTCTAAAAATGCCAGTGATTTTGACAAATCAACTTTACCAGAAGCTGAAGCTTTCTTTTCTTCTTCTTCAATGTCTTCTGCCAAAATCTTGCTAAATGCATCCTCTGGCAAGATCTTTTTAGGTGGAGCTTTTGGTTCATCAAGGCTAGCCAAGAGGCCTAAGGTGTTTTGGGCATTTTCAGTATTGGTTAACTTTGAAGTTCCCAGAGATTTAAAAAAATCATCATCATTACCCGCAGCTAGTTCCTTAGTTTCAGTCCCTTTTCCAAGAACTGCAGAAAAATCATCCTCGTCATTAGTAACGTCAAAAATGCTCTTGAAGGGATCATCCTTTTGTAATACTGAAGTGCTCTCATGAGGAGTGGAAGTTATATCTAAAGCAGGTTTTGGAATATCAGCCTCAGTTCGATCTGAGCTTAAAGAAGCAAGAAAAGAGCTTTCGTGTTCATCAATCTCCTGAAAGGGAGACCCTGCTAAATTTAAAGGATCTTTTAGTAAATGTTGAGTTTTGTCATCAGAATCAGAAGCTTTTGCGTCGACTGGTGGATCCCGGGTCAAGTCTTGTTGTGGGAGGTTGGTGAAAAAAGAATCCGACTCTGAAGATTTAGGATCGACTTCATCACCTTGAAGCCAACTAAGTTCATCATCCGTATCCGCATTATTAAGCGAGCCTTTAGCAGGAGAAGCAGCTGTGTCAGCTACTTCAACATCCTCAGAGCTGGGGCCAGATTCATGAACGAAACTGGGTACAAGAAGATTTTTCTCATCACTAGCCGCGTGCTGAGGGGGGGATGCAATTGTTGGTGGAGAAAATGAAGGCTCAGGTGAAGAAATATTTACAGGGGATTCATCGATGGAGTTCTGGAACGAATTCTGGGTGGCATCTACAGGAACAGATTCCGGAGGCTCGAAAGAAGGAGTTGGAGAGTCGATAACTGAATCAAGAGAGTTTTCAGGTACAGTTGGAGGATTAGATACTGAGTCAGATATGGGAAAGATGAGGGTTTCTGGAAATGGCTTCGAGTCTATGGGGTCAGTCTTGGGGGTTGGTAATTCAATAGGCGTGCTTTCGTTAGGATTCTCCTCAACGGGTGAACTAGGAGTTAGGTTGCTGCTATTTTCAGAACCAGTATTTAAAGGCGATTTAACAGAAGGCACATCTTCAGATTCCACAGTACTAAGAGGAAGTGACTTCTCCGTCACCAGCGGAGGCGAAGTTGAAACTGAAGAAATAGAATCAGGCGAGGGTAATTTAGCTCGGGGAGAGGGAGGCACGTCTGAAACTTCAGGTTTGACAAGAGCTTTCTGAAAATCAGCCTGGCTTGGACGCATTGTAGGGTCCCAGTGAGATTCGTTGGTATCACTCATTTTTGACACCGCACGAGTCAGATGGAGATATGGCTGAAAAAATATCGACTATTAGTTGCTTGCTGAGCGGCGGTTAGCCAGTTTGGTGGCTGGAGACAAAAAAATCAAAACAAAAAATATAAAAAATATGAGACAATATAATGTATAATCACGACCTTGATACTAAGTTAGAATAGAATCAATAGGTCAGTGAAGTCATTTCAAGCTCTAGTAAATTGGTTGTTAGTTGAACTCCTTCATGGGCAATAATAAGGATGTGTTTGGAAGTGGGTGGCTCAGGAACAAGGCTGGTCCGATATTAACGTGACTTGAGCAAGTGAAGTGTCAATTTCACAATTGAATTCTTGACTTACCTACTAGAGGGTTTATACAAATAACAGGAGACTTATTCTGTTAAAGGGATAAAAAGATTTAAGAATTAATAGAGGTTGTTTGGGTTGGTACACTTTTGAGTGCAATGTTGGCTTTTGTCAGAGGGAGGATGGAAATAAATCTCGACTTACTTCAGGGCAACCTTTTGAAGTTTTTTTTTTTTGGGATAGAAACTTTTTTTTGATTTCGTCTATTTTTTTTTTTTTTTTTGACAATTACAGATTGATCTAAGAACACAAATCACCTATCATGGCCGTTGGAAAGAAAGGACCTAAAGGTAAGCAGAATCTTGCACCTGAGCAAGAACGATTTCTGCAATGCTGCGTTGATATTTCGCTAGAACTCGTCGCTAGCCTGGATACAAATAAAGATGTGAATTTAAACGGACTTGTAGGCCGCATGTCGAAAAAATACAAACTCAAGGCCCAACCTCGACTTACTGATATCATTTCCGCGATCCCAGATCAATACAAAAAGTACTTACTTCCTAAGCTCAAGGCTAAACCTGTGCGAACAGCGTCCGGTATTGCCGTGGTGGCGGTTATGTGTAAGCCCCATCGATGCCCTCATATCGCCTATACAGGTAATATCTGTGTTTATTGTCCTGGTGGGCCAGACTCTGATTTCGAGTATTCCACACAGTCTTATACAGGTTATGAGCCGACGTCGATGAGAGCAATTAGAGCCCGATATGATCCATATGAACAAGCGCGAGGCAGAATCGAACAGCTACGACAGTTGGGACATACTATCGATAAGGTCGAATATATTATCATGGGTGGAACTTTCATGAGTTTGGCAAAAGAGTATCGAGAAGATTTTATAGCCAACTTGCATAATGCCCTTTCAGGATTTACTGGAACAGATGTCGATGAATCTGTTTTGTATTCTCAGCAGTCAGTAACAAAATGTGTGGGAATTACTATTGAGACTCGACCTGATTACTGCACAGAAACTCATTTATCCGACATGTTGCGATACGGCTGCACCAGATTAGAGATCGGAGTACAGTCAGTGTATGAGGACGTTGCAAGAGATACTAATCGTGGACATACCGTTAAGGCAGTTTGCGAAACGTTCTGCTACGCTAAGGACGCCGGTTATAAGGTAGTGAGCCATATGATGCCTGATCTGCCTAATGTGGGAATGGAGAGAGATTTGGATCAATTCCGAGAATATTTTGAGAACCCAGCATTCCGTACAGACGGACTTAAATTATATCCAACACTTGTTATTCGAGGCACAGGTCTATACGAGTTATGGAAGAATGGCATGTACAAGTCATACAATGCCAATGCATTAATCGACCTTGTTGCCCGTATTTTGGCCCTGGTCCCGCCATGGACTCGTATCTATCGAGTGCAGCGAGATATCCCTATGCCTCTCGTGACAGCTGGAGTGGAGAACGGTAACTTGAGAGAGCTGGCGTTATCTAGAATGAAGGATTTCGGCACAACCTGCCGAGACATTAGATCGCGAGAAGTTGGTATTCAAGAAGTGCATCATAAAGTAAGACCGGACCAAGTGGAGTTGATTCGACGAGATTACACAGCCAATGGAGGGTGGGAAACGTTTTTGAGTTATGAAGATCCTAAGCAAGATATTTTGATTGGACTTTTAAGACTACGACTCTGTTCGGAACGTACAACCTATCGACCAGAACTAACAGCTCAACGTACATCGTTGGTTCGAGAATTGCATGTGTATGGATCAGTTGTGCCTTTGCATAGCAGGGACCCTAGAAAGTTCCAGCACCAAGGGTTTGGTACGCTTCTTATGGAGGAGGCCGAGAGGATAGCACGGGATGAGCATGGCAGCGAGAAGATTAGTGTGATTAGTGGGGTAGGAGTGAGAAATTACTATGCAAAGCTTGGGTATGAGCTTGACGGGCCTTACATGTCTAAAATGCTTTAAATTGTAAAAAGTTTAAAAAAAAAAGTATCAATATATAATAATTGTTAGACTTTGTACGAGATAATGCATGGAATGTTATTCCTTTGAATGAAATGGAATTTTTTAAGAAATAGGAATTGATATTGAAATAATAAATAATATAGAAAGAATTATAATGAACAAGACAACAAAAACGGCATTTAAAAACTCAAATTAAAAAAACACACACACACTTTAATAAATTTGTTAATATATAATCAGGTTAACCAGGGCACGAGACATGTTTAATCTTATGACTTGGTTTTCCGTCAGCATCTAGTGAAATGACCATGGCAGTTAGTTTGCCACCGTTAAAACAGGCTGAATCCAAGCCCGCTGTGTATTTTTTGATTGAAAGACCCTTTCGAGCATCATGGCCATAGAAAACAGTGGTGCGTTCTGAATGCCTTGCCTTTTCACTTTGCTTTTGGTTCCAAACAGTTGACCATGGCTTACCGTCTGGCTCTTCGTGAGCTACGGTAAAGTCGGGAGGAACTAAGGAGCGCATTGTAAAGACTGTTTCTGGATCTTGGGCATCAAGGGTGTCAATGTTCCACTGAAGGCCGGCGTGGACGGCTACCGCATGGCTGTTATGGAACCCGACCTTTCCAAGCGAGATTATAGCAGGACAAGTTCCCAAGTAGGCAACATGGCTTGGTTGAAGTTGTTTGGCAACGTCTAAATCGCTGGTTCTATGTGATTTCTTTTGTAATCCGCCATTTCCTTGTCTATCGAGTAAGGATGGATGATGTTTGTGAAACCCTTGAGGCGGGTTGATCTTGGGGGCAGGAAGGTCATGTATACTAGCGTAAGCGTGAAGGACAGTGTCTTCGTGGTTTCCTCTAACACAGGATGCGTTTAAAGCCATTGCGAATTCCAAGACCCCAACCGAGTCCGGGCCTTTTGAAATCATGTCGCCTAGCAATACAAGGTGATCCTTTTTGTGGTTGAATTTGACAACCTTCTCAATGAGTTCTTGGAATTCATCAAGCATGCCGTGGATATCGCCAACGACGATCAAGCGTTTCCCCTTTTTATGGTTTGGAAAATGAAGTGGTTTAAGGGCTTTAACTCTGACCAGGTCGGGAACTTTTGTGTGGTGTTTTGATTCAATTTGGAGCGAGACGGTGGCCGAGTGGAAATGGAGATATATAAGTATAAATGTCAAGATAGCTGAGAGGCCATAGAGTATGTATTTGTATTTTCTAAAGATATTTCCCCAGGGACTTGACTTTGAGGAGAGTTGATTATTTTCAGGGGGTTTATGTGGCGAGATAGTCTGGTATCCAGTTTCGTTCTTTTCGCGTGAACATAGTGGTTGTGTAGAGGGTGTCGTCGTCGAGGGAGGAGGGATGGAGTTCAAGCTTGGGCCTGTCAAAGGACTTGGCTTGGAGGATTGAAGGTTGGCCATTTGATCCAGTCGCGAATTTTACAAGATCTCCAAGACGTGGTGATATATATACTGAGAAATAGAGAATAAACAAAAGGTTATAAAGGTAAATAAAATAAAGATAATTAGCGATTATATATATATATTAAAATAAGTTAGAAGATGGGCATTAAAAAGGTTTTTGTTAAGAGTTTTGTGTGTTGTTCTGGGAGAGTGAAAATGACTTGAAAGGTGCCCAAAAAAGGTCTCAGAGTGCACCAAATCAGGGAATTTGTACTTGACTGGATTAATATTACTACAGGAACAAACCTCCGAAACCCCTAAAGGATGCCATTTCAGGCCGTATTAAGACATGTGAACAAGCATTTATAGTGGCAGTGGATATATCGAAACCCAACCAGCGTCTGCACGTGGGAAAGTAGAACCGAGTGAACGAGTAGAAGAGTAGACGAGTGAACAGGAGCAGAGAAGAGGCGATTTAAAGGATTTCAAGACTTCAAGGACGACTTGAAGACCTAGTTAAGGCTTGATGAAGACATCAGTCTAAGCACTTCGGAACCCATTCGGATCGATCGGCTTTACAAAGAAAACAAATAAATAAAAAAACCAATAAAAATATTTCGTTAACAAGAATCATAAAATTTGCACATTTCAAATTTCTTGTTTATCTCCAAAGTCAGGTTTTATGGCATTTTCCTGTTTTCTGTCTCGAGGCACAGAGTCAGTCGTTGCCATTGGATGGAGAGATGGTCACATTATAGCTGATCTTGTTCTATTAAGCTTACGTCTTACTCTGTTCCAGCCCCCCTTATAACAAAAAAGTGAAGCAACTTTTAGTAACAAAGTTTATCACTATCATTTCATCATCTAATCATAGCCATAGTTCAATTCATGTTTAAATAAATTAAAGTCTCAAATTCTCATCAACGTAGTTCAGTGATCAAATTCGTTTGGTTCATGTTCAAGATTCTTATCAAATAAAGAACAATAAGCAGCAGCAGCAGCAGCAGCAAGAACAGCAAGAACAGCATAAACAGCCCTTTGAATTCAAAATTCACTAAATGTGTCAACCCTGGATTACTCAAGTTACCCGATAAAAGCAATCTGATTAGCACCTCTCAGCTATTAGCACCTATTAGCACCTACCGAGTCGCTGTATTTGGCTGTATACAAAGAAACAGGTTAGTCTGTTCAAGAAACAAGGCACTTTATCTCAACTGCGTTATCAATCCAGGTTAGCATTGTAGCATTTTAGCATTTAAGCATTTTAGTATCTCAGTATCTCAGTATCTCCGTATCTCAGGGCATCGCTTTATCAAAGTCAGTACATGCTGATTATTTATCACTATGCTGCCCTTCCTAGTGATATTCAGGACAGATACCCTCCGCCAGAACACAACGTACCCTTCAGTATGTTGATACAAGACTCTACTATACTCTCATGCAATGCTGCTATCAGAATCATATCATAAGAGTATAAGTGTAGCGCTGTCTCATGCCAAGTCGAGTCGATTTCAATTGACTGCCTACTCTGGATATCACACGGCAAGGCTTCATTAAGGGTGTAACTAGATAGTAAATACCCTTCCTCAAGATGATATTTTTGGTTCCCTTCGATGAATGGTGTAAATGTGTATGCTCACCCATATGCTACTATACATATAATCTGGTTATAGACAAACCAATTCCAAGTAATTATCAAGTACTCAAAGTGAAATAATCAACAAGGTCATTCAAATAAAAATAAAATAAAAATATAAAAAAAGACGGGCATCAGAAGGTATGATTTCAACATGAGAAATCATTCACAATTATAATGCATGCTAGCGGGATATATTACTTCCTGTTACTCTTCATGGTAGAGTGCATTTGCCAGAATATGGCAATTGAAATGAGTTGATTGTCCAGTCCGTTCCATCACTCAATCGTCATAAAACAGGCACCACCAGCACCCTTGGAATACCCGTTTGCGCACTTGTATCATGTGTAAAGAATATACCATTGAATATGTTCCTTTAAATAGCCATTAGCTCAAGTGAAATTCAGATTCATTCCATGTGGGTTTTGTTATCACGCTCATATTTGAATGGCACTTGTTTAACATGAGTAAACTCCAAGGATGATGATGATGATGATGAATTCCAAGTTCAATGGACATAGCTGAAAAAGGATTTCCGAAATATTATCCAAATTGAAAAAGAGAGAAAGTGGGCCTGCCATGGCTAATCATTTGGCAGTTAGGATATTGCCAGTAGTTGAAAAATGTGTGTATTTAGCTCTGAGTTTACCTACTTTTCAGGCTTTAATGGCCTGTTAAACTCTGCAATAATCGTAAAATGTCTGTATTCCAAGGCCTTGCCATGTAATGAGCATAATATGAATATCATCCTGAACGATTGAGCTAAAATATAAAAATAAACAGAAGTCAAAATAAGTTGCCCATAATCTCTCATCCCCTTGACAATCCACATTTATTATTTATTTTTATTTTTATTTTTATTTATTTTTATTTTTATTATCTTACCATTACCATTGAAGACTCAAATATTAGTCCTTCTCATTGCTCAGAAGGTCCAGCCCATTTATCTCTCTGTCAAAGGACCTGAGATAACCAAATTAATAATAACAAATTTAATAATAATAAATATTATAATTATAATATCTTCTTCTTCTTCTTCTTCTTCTTCTTCTTCTTCGTGGCTCCTTTCATAGTCAGAACCAATATTTTAGATTTCCCGCCTCTCCAACTAACCAAGTGCTCACAAAACTATCCGTTTGGTCACGCAGTTCATCCTTTTACATCCTCATCACTTGCTATTCCTTATAACGCTGGATTGAATTCTGACAATATCCTTCATATATAAATAGTTATACATACATACATTCTCCAAAAAAAATAAACCTCTGGATTTGGAGGATTCGCCATCAACCACCATTGCAGTACCCAATTCTGCCAATAATCACTTTCTGGAACGGCAAGAATAAATTTATTAAATCACACAACAAAGTGCAGAATTGCCGAACTCTTTTCCCACACCTTCATCATCTTCATCAGCCCAAAATACCAAAACCTACACAAATGGATACACAACAGCAATCACTGACACCCGGTGAATCACAATCGGGCAACGACTGTGTCGACTGGAGCATCTTTAGCCAAATCCTCGAAATGGATGAAGACGAAGAAGAACATGAATTCACATCCAGTTTGGTGCAAAACTTTTTCGAACAAGCCGAGCACACCTTTGACCTCATGCAAAAGGCTCTTGACGAGAAACAACTAGCAGAGCTTTCTTCGCTAGGCCATTTTCTCAAGGGCTCCTCTGCCGCACTAGGACTTACCAAAATAACAAACTGCTGCGAAAAAATTCAAAACTACGGAGCAAAGAAGGACGAATTTGGAATCCTCACCGTGAACGATGAAGACCTTTGCTTGCAACGCATCCAAGAAGCCTTTACAACTGTCAAGTCTGAATACGCTCTCACTCAACGCTGGCTCAAGAACTTTTTCAGCAAGCAGTTCGAGTAAACTACTACTGCGCAAGTAAATGATCATCAGAATGACTATATAGATCAAGTACAAAAAGAACTTCATGCAATTAAGAACCAATAAATTTTTTTAATGACTAGAGTATTTGGGTCTCTATAGTTTTTTACTTACTTAGTTTGGTCTTGACCACTGGCCAAAAATTCAAATTTCCCGCTCTGAGATAGCAACGCAAGTCAATTAACCTTTCTTGAAGACCTAAATAAATAAATAAAAATCTAGGCTCTCTCATGGCATTGTGAATTATCATTCCCTGGTTTCTAAAAGACTAACCCATGCTACTTCTTTTGAGACTTAAGTTTAGCCCCCACTATTCAGCTACTTCACCACTCGACATACTTGATCCTGCCACCGTGGGGTAAGGAAATCCAGAAATTTTGGATTCACCATGTGGCTCTCTCCTCGTTGTGATTATTTTCCTATACAAGAAGTAAATTTTTTTGTATTAAATTTTTTTTTTTTTTTTCAATCTTCTATTTTATTTTTGTCTTTTCTTTCTTGAACTTATTCATGCTTTAAAATCTTGGTGCTAGATGATGTGAAAACGATGCAGCGATATCCTGCAAATTCTTTTTCAAATCAGAATCACAAGGTAGCGACGACTGCTGGAACGCCAACGCCTATTGAAGACTGTTCTGATAGATTTAAAGCTCAACCTGTGCAGTTGACGACTTGGACCCATGAACCTAGGTATTGTACAGATGAAGTTGTGGTCGATCTAGACTTGCTACCTGCAGGCACCAAGGAAGGTGATGTAGCTGAACTTCGCACTCTGACCGTTGCAAGACAACAAAAAGTCCTGTTTGTCGTCAAAAAACCTCCGCCAGAATTACTCAAAATAGTTCCCAATCTTCAGGTACGTTAGCAAAAGACACATGGAATTGAAAACACTTGTATTGACATGAATAGATCTCGCTATTATCTGGACATTGGCAGAATGCAATCGAAGTTCCTACTAGAAGTCGAGTTTCTATAAGACTGGTATGTTTTTCAGCAAATTCAATCATTGATTTAGACTAATTTAAACCCAGCGAGATACAAACAAAGTCCAAGCAGATTCGATTGAGCTGCATTTCAAAGATGCCTACCTTTCACGAGCAGACATGTGGCGAATCTCTTCCAGCCTATCCTATAAATGCTGCTACAGGAACCAAAAAGTCACTTATTGTGAAGTTGTTCGTGCATCCATTAATGAAATCTACCGCAATGGTAAAAAAGTTGTTTCAGCATACATTGGACCCGATACTAGAATCGTATACAGATCAGAATCCTCTCGTATGGTTTGGTTTATTCAAATGTCAGAAGAAATGTGGCAGTTTGAAGAAAGCGGGCAGATTATTTTTCATAAAATGATCAACTCACTTCTCCCTGATGTATTCAAACGATGGCATGATCAAAAGTCTCATCATGTTGTTACCATTGTCTTGTTTACAAGTTTAGACCTTTCTGAAAGTAAAACGCCGCTCGGACATGGCGAAATTGCTACAAACACAAGGGACTATTTCAGAGTAGTAGTTGATCAAGTTCATATCAGTAAATGGAGCAAAATTATGGAGAAACTACGATACGAATTTTTTCATTTTGAGCGTGATGTACGGTTACAAGAGGATGGCAAGATTCGAGGGCGAATTCTTCCTGCAGTCAAGGGAAATCTGTTACAAGCAATTAGCATTGCATCTTCACTAGCTTCTAGCAAATTCATAGATCGTGATCTGAGACGTACTGGTGTTCAAACTCTGATCATCACCCCTGGCGCCGGAATCTTTGATGTTGATTACGATTTAATGTACCAAACAAGCTTAAAACTACTGAGCATTGAAATTGGTGTTGATCTCGTTTGTTTAAGCAGAGCTCCGTTACATGTAACTCCGCTGCTGAGATATAAGACCAAGGATGGTTTGGTAAAGCATTGTATCCCCAGTTGGCTTGACATTTCTTTCTGGTCTTCCACTGACAGATATACGAATCAATGGATTCCTCGTTGCAAAATCTACGAAATCCAAATGATGGGTGTGATGGAAGATAAAGTCAGTTCTATTAGTATTGACTACCTTACAAAGGGCATATTTGCTCCGCGATCCGCTGAAGATGTCATGACTGACTATGATAATGCAATTTTCAAGTCTCAAAATGAATTGGAGGCCCAGCGGATTGTTGATGAAGCTATAGCATCGGCCGCTCCAGATTTGATATCAAGAACTAGAAAAGCTAACGAGATACTGATTGAGAAGTCGTCGATGCAAGTTAGCAGAATCACGGCTCGTCCTGTGTTTTCTGTGTCAGGCCAGGATAATGCGACTAATTCAGATTTCAAAGATAATGTCACAGCTTCGTTGACATTGCCTGCTCCTCATTCTGCTCAAACTTCATTACTTTCTATTGCAGTTAAACAGTCTTCATCAGCAACTACCTCGCCAGTCCTTGAACCTGCGAGAAATTCAGATCGTTCCAGGTGGGGTTTCTCGAAAAAATCCAGTACAAGCTCTCTTAGATCTTTGTACTTGACTGATCCCAAAACTATTAGGAAACATATTTCTGGTGGAATATTTGGTACTGCTCGAGAGGCAGCTTCTCCTAATATTCCTGTAGTAGCCACGCAACCGGATCTACCACCTGAAACAAACACCACTTTATCTACTAGACAGTCTTCAGAGGGGATTCATACCCCAGCGGTACCAATATTACAATTTCCAAAAACTCCAACCAGCAATTTTGTTTCATCAAGTCCGTCTCGACCTTTTGCAAAAAGGCCATCTCTGACTCACAGGCAGTCAGAAACTTCAAGCCTAGCCTTCAAAAGAAAGGAAAACAACCCCCCAAAAGACGCCAGTGAGACCGCCGAACGCCATTCAATGTGGATGACAATTGCCAATCCGTCTAATCTTCCTGCAGATAAAATTAGCAATATTTCAAACTATGGACGATGGCAATTTGTATATCCCAAAAAAGTCAAGCGGCGAGCAGTCAAATGGAGAACTTTAAAATCTCCTGCCGCTCTCCCGCTGTTGACCCCCATTTTTCCTTCGACCAAGCAGTTTAATGAGTACAGATTCCAAGTTTATGATGCCACGTTATATCCTGGACAATCTGAGTACAAAACTACAGATGAACTTTTGAGAGAAATGGTTGCCATAAGATTATCCATGGGATTCCAAATTGTGTCAAAGGAAAGGGTACGAAACATTGAAGCACGAAGTAAATCATTTGGGAATCCAAATGGCGTTGTTGAAGTTTTACCCGAGAACGCGTTTAATTGTCGAATTTACATGTCAATGGGAACTCAAATCCACAGATTGGCTTGTGACATGCAGGGTACGATCAACATTCAAATGTATGCCAACAATGATTTGCAATTCCTATTATTTGATCGTAAATACCATCCATTTGTGAAAACACAATATGAAGATAAGTATAAACCAACAACTATTGACTTTTTCAGCAGCAACCCACATCAATTCAACTGGAATCAAATTGATCAGATATTAACAGGAAACTATGATTACGTTTTGGAAGTCCAAAGAATGTATTGCATTCGGCTAGTGTTGGTACCTGTTGACGTTGCGCAATCACTGATCAGCCCACCTTTAGAAGCTGTACCAGATAAGCTTAATGAAGAAGAAATTCGTCTAGAGGGGTTGAAAAAGCTTTTGGTTCTTCTTCATCGAGGCAAATATTATACCCGTGAGGAGACTAAGCTAATCTCTGCTAAAAAGATGAGACCAGCATTACTTCCAGAAACCAAATTTTATACTGGAAATTTGGGCGACTTTCTTTTACAATTAAGTGATAGTCGCAATGGTAATGGAACTGAGGAACAGCGAGGTAATTCACACAGTACCAAACATCATAAGGACTCACTTTTCATTCCTTCACATTTGAGTTCAGAGTTGTTAACTAGAACCATCAGGCTGGCTAAACTAGCAATTGAGATGCAAAAGGGAGTTAAATTGGTTGATAGGCAATGGCACCGGAAAACATATGACAACTGTTTCACAGGATCAGAGTTTGTGACTTGGCTGATTGGAAACTTTAGTGATATTGAAAGTACTGAGGACGCCGTTGAGTATGGCAATCATCTGATGAAGCAAGGGCTTTTTCAGCACGCTGACAACAGACACACGTTTTTAAATGGACATTACTTTTATCAGCTGCCAGCTGAGTATGTTTTGGAATTCAGGGGACATGAAAATGGGTCAGCAGGGCTTCATACTAATCAAAAATCCAAGTCTTCTGCATCACTAGTTAACCTTGCTTCAGAACCAAACAATAACACAACGTTATCGGAAAAATCTCCAAATTCGCCTATAACATCAACACCAACTAAGGGCAAGACCAGCACAAACAATACCACTAAAGATACTTTGAATACCTCGACCCAAGGCCACCAGCAATCAGCTCCACTACCAAAAGTACTTATTAGCAGATCACTACGGTACAATGCAGATATGGCGGGCCGATCCAAACGACCCGAAGTTCTTACATTCCATGTTGATCGAGTGCATAACCCAAAAAACTGTTTCCATCTGCGCTTAGAATGGCTCAACACTACACCTAAACTAATTGATGAGACCATAATCAGTATTGGACGTGACACAGAGCAGCATGGGTTAAAACTGGTTCAGGTCCCTATGCAAGAAATTTCGCAATTACCTCATAGTAATCCGTTTGTCTCATTGCATAGAACTAGGTTTGTTCTAGATCCATTTGAGTTTTTGAAACAATACGAAGCTGATCACAAAAATAACGACAATGCAAATGGTACTGACAATAACGAGTCAGTAATTGAGCCGGTGCAATCTAATAATTCAACTGATACTCATACCACTCCCACCAGTACCACCAACGATACAAGCAGCAGTAGTACCAATAATAATACCAATGATTATGCCAATGATACCTTTTCGATAATGGACATGCCTGCTCTTTACTTCCATAAATACATGCTCAAAACTCTTGGATATTTTACGGACATTGACCCTATTTCAGCTCATGTGTTGCAGCGTATCGATGTACAATACTCATGGGGAAAGCCTACGTATAATTTCCCGCAGTACATTCATAAATCAGGGTTAAGTCTTGTGCAAGTCTTGCAAGATGGCGAGTTTGTATTCATGCCCAACTTTTTGGCAGCCTCAAGGATTGGGTTGTTTACAAATAAAGCGTCTCATTATCAGCAACAGCAACAACAGCAACAACAGATGCCGGTTACACCTGAATCGCTAAGGCAAGAATTAAAAAATGGTTGTGCAAATAAGGATGAGCTTAAGGTGTTGTTTGTGAAAGCTAAGAATGCATGGGAGAGTCGTAGAAGACCTATGATATGAAGTTCAGCAGATTAAAGGGAATAAAAATCTTGGTTTATCTAGTACGTCAAAACACTAGAGATAAAAAAAAAAACGGAATCCATGGAACGGAACAATTGTATAAATGTATCTTTTTTCCTGTACATAAACAAAACTAATTTATTTTATTTTATTTGATCTTTGTTTTTGGTTGTCACATTGTCTTGTTTATAACCGTTGGGCAGCCTTGATGGTATCAGCCAAGACACCAGCAGCAGTAACCTCATCACCAGCACTACAATTGAAGGTTAGTAATTTAATTTAACCAAATAATCAAGAACAAGGGTACGAAAAATCAAATCACACTATTTTAAACATAGTTTTTTACTTACCCAGCACCCTGGACGATAAGAGGATTAGGATATCTCTTTGAGTAGAAAGCAATGACGTTATCAGATCCCTTCAAAGATGCAAAAGGATGAGAAGCATCGTACCTAAAAAAAAGAAAAAACATTATTCTGTTAGACACTTCTTTTTTTTTTCCTTGTGGCATGAAACTTACTTTTCAATGCTAACGTTGACAGAAGGAGTTCCAGAAAGATCAACCTTTCCTACAAATCGAAGCACCTTATTCTCAGCTTGAGCTTCTTGACGCAGCTGATCAAGTTCATCATCATACAAAGGAAGCTTTTCAAGGAACTCAGCAACACTTTGAACCGACTCAAGAGGCTTGGGAATAAGACTCTGGACAGGGAAAGAGGATGCATTTTGAACCTTGTGGCCGGCAATTCGAGACAAAATGGTGACTTTACGGGCAACGTCAAGGCCGTTCAAGTCTTCACGGGGATCGGGTTCAGTGTATCCCAAACTCTTGGCTTTGGTGACAATATCGGAGAACTTGACAGTGGAGCCTTCGACTTTAGAGAACTCGTTGAAGATGTAACTAAGAGTGCCGGAGACAATTCCCTCGATCTTGATAATCTCATCACCTGTGTTGACTAGGTCGTTCAAGGTGCCAATAATGGGCAAGCCAGCACCAACTGTAGCTTCATGGTAGACAAGACCACCAGTAGGCTTGGCAGAAGCGCTGAAGATGCTCTCCCACAAAGCAAGTTCTGATGAGAAGGCCTTCTTGTTAGGAGTGGCAATAGAGATACCTTGCTCAATAAACAAGGGATAAGAGTTAGCCAAAGTCTCGTTCGAGGTGTTATCAACAAGAATAACAGGCAAAGGTGAATCTTTAAGGAACGCAACAATATCAGAAGGAGTTGCAAGACTTTCGGTAGCAGCAGCCAAGTCAGATTCCCAAGACTGCAAGGAGAGAGGAGAATAGTCCTTGGAGATCAAAGCCTTTGAAGACCGAGCAATGAGAATAACATTGTATACGATTGAAGTAGACTTGATGGAAAGAAGTTGGCGAATGTAAGCAGAGCCAACCAAACCAGCACCTAATGCAAATGAAAAGTATCAAAAGGATTGGTTAGACAAAATTCACAGGGTTTCCATTGCTGGGGTTATGAATTTTGACTTACCAATGATAGCAATGTTAACAGACTTGGACATTTTTTTCGTATTGTATTTGTTTAAAGATTTAAGAGACTTAACAAGACAAGGTGATGGTTTCGAGGTGGAAGAAAGCAAAAAAAAAAACAAGCAGTTAATAAGAGTTTGTAGGTTTCTTGTAGATGACTCAACTGAATGATGCAATTTAGTAGTTGGATACATTTAGAAGCCAAAACTACCCTCGACAAGACGACGAATTTACAAAATTTGAGAATGAATTGACACTTCTCCTACGATGGAGATATAACTTGAATGGTTCTCTAAACATCATATTGTAGTATACAGGCATTATTTGTAGAAGGAATTTTTTTTAAAAAAAAAAAAAAAAAAAAAAGAAAAAAACCCAACTCCAATAAACTCATACAAAAGATAACAGAAGCAGAAAACAACTGGAGCAGAGACTCAAAGATAAATAAGAAACAAAATCACTAACAGTGATATTACTGAGGTTGATTGTTGTTATAAGATCCTTGTTGGCCGTATCCTTGTCTGTTGTTATGGCGGGGATTTCCATTGCCATGGTCACCATAGTAGCCGTGGGGAGGCTGCTGAACAGGATACTGAACTTGCATGTTTTGATGTGCTTGATTTTGTTGGTTATAATTGTGTTGTTGCTGGTGCTGTTGCTGATGTTGTTGCTGGTGCTGGTATCTGTGATGCTGAGAATGGTGGGGTGAAGTTTTAGGTAGTTCTTGCATAGGAAAGGGACGGGGAATAGACTCTTCTGATTCAGCAACATAAAGGGCTTTATCAATTTGAGAAGGAATGGGCTTGATTTCAGTTCCAAGTTCTTGTTCTATCTTGTAAAGACTGAAACGATCATTCCAATTGATAAGGTTAATTGCAAGACCCAAATGACCAAATCTACCTGAACGGCCAATACGGTGGAGATATGTCTCAGCATTTTTGGGAAAATCAAAGTTAATTACGACATTGACGGCTTGAATGTCAATACCACGAGTGAGGAGATCAGAGCAGACAAGGTTTCTGCAGTTTCCGTTGCGGAATTCATGAAAAACTCTATTACGGTGACTTTGGAGCATTTTTGCATGTGAGTAGAAACAAGAGTAGCCAAGCTCGGTGATTTTTCGAGCCAAAAGTTCGACACGGTTTGTGGAGTTGCAAAAAATAATGGACTGGTTGATTTGCAGCTTGGAAAAAAGGGTATTGAGACAGTGTAGCTTTTGCTTTTCTTCAACAAAAGCGTAGTATTGAGTAATACCTCGAAGGGTAAGCTCATCCATGAGATTGATTTCATAAGGCTTGTTGAGGTGTTTATCCATGAAACTCTTGACAACAAGGGGGAAAGTAGCACTGAAAAGAAGGATTTGTCGGCTGCTGGGAAAATGGGCAAGTAACTGTTCGATGATTGGAGTAAATTCGGGACTGAGGAGTTTATCAGCTTCATCCATGATGAACATGGGGCATTCAGAAAAGTCCACAACGTTCTTGCCAGCCAAGTCCAATACACGACCTGGAGTACCAACTAAGACGTGTACAGCGTCGTTCAAACGAAGAATATCATCTTTGAGTGTGGTGCCACCAGTGGTGACCATGACGTTTAAATTTAGGTGCTTGCCTAGAGTTCGGCATACTTGAGAAGTTTGGAGGGCCAATTCACGGGTGGGAACAAGGATCAAGGCTTGGATTTTAGATGACTTGGGGTTGACTTGTTGAAGTGCTGGAATCACAAATGCGGCAGTTTTACCAGTACCGTTTTTTGCACGAGCAAGGATGTCTCGTCCGGCAAGCGCGATAGGAATGGATTCTTCTTGGATGGGAGATGGCTTTTCAAATCCAGCTTCAAAGATTCCCATTAAAAGTTCGCGCTTGAGATAAAAGTCTTCGAATCCATTTCCCTTTGTGGCTGTGACATCTTCGGTTTGTGGGCGAGAGTCTTTAGCGGGGAGATTTAGGTTATTTTTCCAGTCGTTTGAATCCGATGACATGTTTCTTTTATAGGATTTAAGAGATAAAACTTGAAATTGAGGGCGAGATGTATGAATGGATTTTAGTTTAACTTGTAAGTAGCAGATAGCAGATAGTATGAACAGGTATTCGATAAGAGTGGAGCGTGTTGTTGAAAAGAAATCAGGTCCAGAGAGTATTTAAAGAGAAGGGTGACTGAATTGATGTAAGCGTGGTCAAGAGCAAAGGTGTAAGTACAGCGAGAGTTTTAAGAAAGATGATGTTTATACGTTAAAGGCGATTGGATGAGGATATTTATGGATGAGTTGATAGGAAGATGATGGTAGGTTAAAGTGAAGAAGATATGTTTATATAGATGAGTGTTGATGAGTAGGAAGGAAGAAAGGAGGATGGCGAAGGAGAGAGGAAGGAAAATAAAGAATTGAACTTTGGGCGATGAGTATGGAGGAGATTTGGATTTTCTTATTATTATTATTATTATTATTTTATAATTATTACATGTACTATTATTACTATAGTTTACATATGAAGGTTGGTGTGAAGAAAAGAGGTTGGGGTTGTTAAAAGCAGGGTAATTATGGTATGTAAATATTACAAAGCATGACTAAAGGTGACCAAAGTATAGGTAATCATTTATCATCATTTATCATCAATCACGTAACCAGGCCACCAGATTGCCTCTACCTTGCTAAAATGAAAACCCCAAAGCTCTGTTTCGCTCGCACCCTTCCTCCTCCACTTCTTTCTCCCCTCTGTGCGTTTATTTTTATTTTTTTTATTTTTTTATTTTTATTTTTTTATTTTTTTATTTTTTTATTTTTTTATTTTTTTATTTTTTTATTTTTTTGTTTTTGTTTGTTACTACATACCAAATTCCCATACTAAAATTATAATACTACCTACCACAACTTTTCCTGCTGCTTTTTCTGTTACTTCCATTGTGGCTGCTACTGCTGCTGCTACTGCTGCTGCTACTGCTGCTGCTACTGCTGCTACTATTTTATCAAATTTATCAAATTTATCAAATTTATTAAATTTATCAATATTCAATAATTTATTTATTATTTAATTCATTATTTATTATTCTTATTTATTATTCTTATTTATTATTTTACTTTTTATTCTTATTTCTATTTTATTCTACTTTCTGCCTTCCATTTCCTTCCCTCCCTCTCACCCTCCCCCCGTTTTATGCTCCTCTTGCTACTCTTCTTCTTATTATTATCATTATCTTCTTCTTCTTCTTTTGTCTCCTTTATTCTTCTCTTTATACATAAATTCACACACCCTAGAGTCCCCCAATCTCATATCTCCCCCAATATTTTTCCTCCTTTGTACTTTGCTCTCTATTCTTTATCTGTGCATTGTGAATCGTACTTTTGTTTTTTACTACCGTTATTTTTTTATACCCTTATCTCATATCGTGTACAACCATGAACCCTGAACCATCAGCAGCTACTCCCATTGCAAGCTTCTTGATAGATGAGGCCATAGATGGTGTCTCGTTCATTCATCCGCGCAGAAAACCCGTAAAACCTGACTGTCAAAGCATTCCCATCAGAACTTCTTCTCTACCCGTATCAACCACCTCGCCATCTCCCGTATCCTCTCCTGCCCCAGCCACCCCTCCAGCATCTCCTCCAGCGCGTTCTACTCCTATATCTCCTCTAGCTCATCCCGCTACCAATATCGACACCCTTCCTTCTCCTCCTCAATCATCTGTAGATCAATCTCTCGCCATTAAATCAGAATCAGCAATTGATAAGGACCATCCACTCTTCGCAAAGGATGTCTTATCAAACACTGTTTCCTCAGATCCCCCAGTTTACGGAATTTCCGCAAGTCGTCTAGCCAGTGCAATAGATTATCATTACTCCTCACCACTACCTGATGTTGACACACTGTTTCCTTGGCTACATGGGTTACATCAAAACAACATTAATCAACGGGCCTTCTTAGATCCCTCGCGAAAAGAAAAAGAACGCGCGTTTCTTAACGGAGGCCCTCCCTTTTCAATTCACGAGTTAAGTCCTTCACTTTTAAACACTCCAAATAACACAAGAGGGCTGGTTGTGGTTAAAGTGGGCCAAAAAACCTCACGCGGCACAATTATTGGGACTACATATCCTGACGAGATTTTGGCTGAGAAGCCGGAATCTGACGAATTTTCTTTGGAAGACGTTCACACCGATTCCTACAAAGATTACTTGCCCGAATTTATTAATATCGACCCTGTTTCTGGCATTTCTCTACGAAACTTTCAAATTCAGATTGCAAAGTGGGCAACCGTGTCAGACGTGGTTCTCTACGTATCTGAAGAGTCCGAGTGCGATAACCTAATTGGGTTTGCTCGGTTGGTCTCTCAGGCACAAATTTCGTTTCGCGACGCTCACCCTGGTCTACCAAAATTCACGACGTGTATTGTCGAAGACAATATTCAAAAATTTCTAATAGATGCTCCTCACATTCTTGCCATTCCTCCAGATGGCGTTGAGGTTGATGAAAATGACTTACGACTCAAAAATTGGGACTCCAACTTTTTATTTCATGAAGGTATTGAAATGTCCATGATGTCCAGCGCATCAGTAATTGGACCACAATCCGAAAATGGCGGCGCAGTGTGGCTTGGAAACACTGCTGATATAGAAGGACACGCCCAGCTCGTTTATGATTATCTCTCGGAAGATACCCCCGATGATGCAGCAAAACAAATTGAACAATCTCTGGTATCTCGTAACTGGACTTGTTACGTACGTTGCGGCCCTCACTACTCGTTCCCGTCTGTTTCCATGTTGGATCAACTCATTAGAGAAGCGCAACCTGGGCAGGACTCGCCTGAAGAATTTTCTGAGAGGACATGGAACGGGACAATGATTGACTTTCCGTCGTCAGCAGCGCAGTTTTATTTTCCACCTTCTGATGAAGAAATGTATGCGTTTGTTAACTTGTGCAAACTCATGTATCTCAAAAGCACAAGCCTTCATAAAGGTGTTGGCGCTGGTGCCTTGATATTTTGTAACGATGGATATACCGAAACATCGTTGCTGGCTCTAGCATATGTAATCTATTCTACTGGAGTAAGTGCTTCTCAGGCCTGGGCAGATCTGCATTGCAAATATAATCGACCATTTTTTTCGTTCCAGTGTGATACCTCAATCATTGTATCACTTCAAGCTATTTTATTGAAATACTCTCCTGCCGTCCCTGGAAGCTCATTTAACGAGAATTACGGAGCGGAATACAATGAGGAAGACCAAGAATATATCTCGACCATAGAGTCTTGGGATACATGTGATGACTGGTTTAAAAAGATTGATGGAAGCTTGCCTTCAAGAATTCTTTCTCACTTGTATTTAGGGTCACTCGTGCATGCTGAAAATCCCGAGATGTTGGCCAAGATTGGGGTTAAACGAGTGATTAGTGTAGGCGAAACTCTTTCCTGGGTCAAGTACGACGAGACCGCTTTTTCGAACGATGCTGACATCACGGCTCACCTATATGACGCTCCGCACCCTGGATTGTCCAAGGTCCTGTATATCGACAATATTCAAGACGACGGAATGGATCCGTTAACGGATAATTTGAGCAAGTGCATTGATTTCCTGGATGAAGCTTATCGACTTGGCGAACCCACGTTGGTTCATTGCCGGGTTGGAGTGTCGCGATCCGCAACAGTGTGTATTGCAGAAGTAATGAAACGGTTAGGCGTGGGTCTTCCCAGGGCATACCTATTTGTAAGGGTACGACGACTTAATGTGATTATCCAACCTCACTTGCGATTCATGTATGAACTTGTCAAGTGGGAAGAAAAGCATCGGCGAAGTGGCAAAGGCTGGCTACGGGAGGTCGACTGGCCTGTGTTGTGTCGAGAGATTGCGGTAATGAACCGTGCATACATCCCTAGTTAAGTTTGAAGAATGAAAAGAAGAACAAGTTCATGACGTTGCTGAATTTTTGCTAATTTTATTATTATTATTATTATTATTATTTTTTATTATTTCATATTTTTCTTTTTTATATTTATTTTTATTCTCCTTGATTTGTCTTTATTTTTATTTTGTATGGCATGTGTAATGTTAATGTATATTGAAGTGAGGTTTCTATATCTGTCAAGTCAATTGGAGACTGCGAGATAGAGGGCTTTGATACCAAAGGCCGAGAGATGAATTGAATTGAATGGGCTTGAATTGAGAGGAACTGAGAGTTGAATGAGATTTTAATATTTTTATCTCATTTACTCAGATCGTGCAGGGTTCAGTTGAATCTCATGTTAAAGACAAAGTGATAGCATGTGTCGTCATGTGATAACAAATAACAAATAATAAAAAATAAAAAATAATAAATAAAAAATAAAAAATAAAATAAAAAAATAAATAAACTCAAAAATAAAATAAAAAAATAAATAAACACAAAAAATAAAAAATAATTGCTGCTTCTTAAAACTTGACACCTTCACACTCTTTCTTTTCCTCTCCTTCCTACAATTCTCTTTTTCAGACGTCTCGTCTTTAAACCACGTTTAAAACTTATTTTCATTCTGAAGGAGTTTAAAACTGTCCTTCTTTTTCTTTCATTCGCCATCATTGTCAACAAAAGAAAAAAATTATTAACAATAAAACACCGTACACACGGCATTCTCATAAACAAGTCAGGTAGACGACAACCCTTATAAAAGAACAGCACCCTGAATACTACAATGAGCGACTTGGTGCAAGAAGACGTTGTCATGTACGATTCTATGGACGTTGAAATGGATGAGGACAACCAAAAGGCTGGCAGTAACAATAGCTTTGCTACGCAGGAACCAAAGTTCAACGATAACACCAACTCAAAGTATAAACTGAGTGAAGCTCTGGTAGACGAAAAAAGTATTGGTGAAGTCGATAAATGGATTGCAGCTTTACATGAATGCCAGCCATTACCCCAAGATGACGTCAAGACACTTTGTGAAATGGCTAGAGAAATCCTGTCGCGTGAGCAAAATGTAAGACCAGTATCGTGTCCTGTTACTGTATGTGGAGACATCCATGGGCAGTTCCATGATTTACAAGAACTATTTCGAATTGGAGGTGCGTCGCCAGATACAAACTACCTTTTTATGGGTGACTACGTGGATAGAGGGTATTACTCAGTCGAAACAGTGACGCTTCTAGTGGCTTTGAAAATTAGGTATCCTGACAGACTAACTATTCTAAGGGGCAACCATGAGTCGCGCCAAATCACACAGGTGTACGGGTTCTACGACGAGTGTTTACGCAAGTATGGCAATGCCGAGGTGTGGAAATTGTTTACTGATCTTTTCGACTATCTCCCCTTAACAGCACTTATTGACAACCAAGTATTTTGTTTACATGGCGGGCTTTCGCCAGCCATTGACAATCTAGACGACATTAGGGCACTGGACCGCGTCCAAGAGGTACCACACGAAGGCCCCATGTGCGACTTACTGTGGTCAGATCCCGACGACAGGTATGGTTGGGGAATATCTCCAAGGGGTGCTGGATATACGTTTGGACAAGATATTTCCGAAAACTTTAACCATTCCAACAACCTGACCCTTGTAGCGCGAGCACACCAACTGGTTATGGAGGGGTACCAATGGAGTCAGGAGAATCAGGTGGTGACGATATTTTCAGCTCCCAATTATTGTTACCGGTGTGGTAACCAGGCGGCCATTATGGAGCTTGATGATCAAGTTGACATGCCACATTTGATTCAGTTTGATCCCAGTCCGCGTGCTGGCGAGCCTTCAGTGTCACGTAGGACCCCTGATTACTTTTTATAAACGGGGGAGGGGCATGTCTTGTAAAAGACACACTATGGTATATTGTTGTTATTTGAATTGTTTTTTATTATTATTTTTATATTTAGTTTAATTTTGGTTATGACCCTTTATTATTATTATCTTATTTTTTTTATTTTTAACTTGTATTATAAAAGGGGTGTAAGTTGTACGAAAGCAACAAGGGAAGCAGGAAAGTTTATACAAGTATACAAGTATTCTTTTTGTATGTTACGTAGGTTCCAGGTCCCCAAAGAAGATATGGAATATCTAGGAGAACTATATGTATACATATACAGTAATTGTATAACCAAAGAAGACTCGACTGAGGTTATTTATATATAAAACCATCATAGACGAAATTAACCATTTGCCCTTGACGTGAGGAAGAAATAGGGATGTCTGCCCCCCAATTATAGTAGCAAAAGAAGGTCGTAGTCAAAGTAGTAGTAGTAGTGATTAGTGATGGACTAGTTTTGAACTTTAGTTTATACTGTATTATTGTTCTTATTGTTCTTATTGTATTATTGTTAATTAGAAAATCTAGCCTCTAGACGGTTTGAATGGTAATAGTTCAGTTTTAATTGTTTATAAAGAGGCTTTAATTCTAAATATATGAAATCTCCAATGATATTATTCAATGATGCACCAGGTGTTTAGAACCAGTCCTAGTATATCCTGAGGTTGGTTTTTCTTTTAATCCTTTTGTGTTACAAACACGAAATATTACTTGTGTTTTTTTTTTGGAGGGGCAAGTTCTTTTTGTTTATCATGTTGAATGTAGAATTGTATAATAGAAATATGTCTCTGTCTTGTTCTTTTAGGTCCATGTCGTGGTAGTATTAACCGAAGGGCCTAAAAGTATCATTATTTTTCATGGTTTTATTTCATGTAAACATTGTGGTTCTGTGTTTTTTTATTATTATTATTTTATTTTTGAAACCAGATCGGTGAGGTTCAGAGAGATCTTTCTTAATTCTAGAGTCCAATAGTCCAGATTTAGACCAGTTGAAGAGTTCAGTGGTATTCCGTTGGGTGAATTAAACTTCAGATATCCAAGGTGAACTAAGGTGAAGGTTTTGTACTGAACAACGTTAAACCATTCAACTATGTCAATAATTAGATGTTTCAATACTTCAATATTTCAAAACTGAAATCAAGAAATCTAGAAATCAAAAAACGTGGAGCTAATTGTCACATATTGATACTCGTCCGTGAGGTTGTATTATGAATGGTGTCAGTGAATATATACAAATGTTATTAAAGTATGTAGATCTGGGCAATGCTTGGGACATCATGGAAGTTCGGAATAAATAACAGATGGAATAAATAATAATAAATAAATAATAATAATAAATACAATAAATAAATAGTAAACAAATGAAAAGCAGGATTTTAAACACAGGGATGCAAAAGAAAAGTGGCAGAAACCTGAGAACTGGGTATTACCCAAGTTCACTATTTCCAAGGTTCATAAAATAAATATAAAAGGAATCATTCGTCAATCGTATTAATAGCAGTCATAGTAGAGTATATCGTCGTTGTCGTTGTTGTCGTCGGTGTAATCATAGCTGTTTCGCTTGACGAAAAGAATAATAATAATAAATAAAGCAAGATATCATAATGAATTCCACCTCTTTCTCTCTAGCGAAGCGGTAAAGATTGAAACCTTTGATGTTGAGTAGCACTGCATTTTGGGCAAAATGAATCTAGAGGCTGAGATGGTATGGGCTTTAAAGGTGGTTTCCGGCAGACAGATCCTAAGTATTTGGCTTGATCACAGTACATGATATTCACAGAGGCACGGTGGCCACACAGATGGTATTTGGCGACTTGATAGCACATTCGAAGGGTTCAAGAGGTAGTTGGGGGTAGAGAGATAAAAGGAAGAGTGAAGTTAAAGAGAAAAGAAACAAATCGACAGCAAAATAAGGAGATGATATAAGATTTTTTGGTTGTTGTGTTTGATTCCGAATATTAGAAAACCACAGATATTGTGATTATTTTCATAAAGTGGAATCGATATATTTATATTAAAAAATAAAATAAAATGAACAAGAAAAAGAAAAAGAAAAAGAACAAATCTGTCACAAAAAGCTGTCAGGGGAGGTTTTATCTTGGTTATAATTGACAATCATTTCAGGGTCAGAAATATAAAAATAAAAATAAAAAATAAAAATAAAAAAATAAAAATAAAAAAATAAACAACAAATGAAAATAAGAAAAATTGAAATCCAGATGAACATTTCTTTATCAATTTAATTCAAAGGAAACAACAAAAGAAAAAAAAAAATAAAAATAAAAAAAATAAAAAACAACCAAGAGTCATGTGATGAAACCTATTACATTGCTTATGTCATGCCACGTTTAACGTTTTCTGCTCACCTTTTCTCGTTTCTTTTCTTTTTCCTTACAATTCCATGTACTATATCTACCCCACAATTCGGAGGATAAGTTTCTATTCTAGGTCACAGGCATCTTGTTGTCATTGTCATTGATGCAGAATGACGAAATAATGCATGCCCCCTTGTTGTTCTGGGTCTGAGCCAGGCATCTGAACTTAAGAGTCAGAGATGTTAATAGAAGATCAACATGGAAGAAGAGTCATTCAAATCCTTTGGAAATACACATCAACTTAACGTCATTTAACGAAATTTTAATTACCAATGGTTGACCACTTGGACTACAAAATAAGAATAATAAACGCATCGAACATGTAGATCCTAGGTCAGCTCAAAATAATATCTCTCATCGGAATAAATTTGTCAACGCTAAACCTATAGAAAACACTTTCTTTTGCAACCATTTTTTGATTTCTCAATTTTATTTCAACTTGGCCTGCAAATATTAGAGAAACGAAAAGACAAAAACAGTCAACTTAAAAAATTGCGACCCCGGTGAGGATTGAACTCACGATCTCGCGATTAACAGTCGCGCGCCTTAACCAGCTTGGCCACGGAGTCGAAGAGTTATAAACGAGATTATTTTGATATACTCATTGACAATATGCCGATATTTTGAATAAAAGTTCAATTTACTTGCACAACAAGAAGTTAAACTACTGGGTATTACACTCGATGTACGTTTAAAGTTTCAACCACACATCAACAAAGTTATCAGCAAGGCGAAACAGGCGATGGGGATAATTTTTAGATTGGGCGGAGTAAAGACGGGGATGACGGGTATGGCAGTTAGATGTATGTATCTGGCATGTGTGCGACCAATTATTGAATATGGAC